>JAVTVY010001595.1:0-32798 GCA_036873755.1 Hanleya hanleyi | reverse complement strand
TTTACGCGCGGCTAGCCTCAATGACTGGGACCATGAATGTTTTACGCGCGGCTAGCCTCAATGACTGGGACCATGAATGTTTTACGCGCGGCTAGCCTCAATGACTGGGACCATGAATGTTTTACGCGCGGCTAGCCTCAATGACTGGGACCATGAATGTTTTACGCGCGGCTAGCCTGAATGACTGGGACCATGAATGTTTTACGCGCGGCTAGCCTCAATGACTGGCACCATGAATGTTTTACGCGCGGCTAGCCTCAATGACTGGGACCATGAATGTTTTACGCGCGGCTAGCCTCAATGACTGGGACCATGAATGTTTTACGCGCGGCTAGCCTGAATGACTGGGACCATGAATGTTTTACGCGCGGCTAGCCTCAATGACTGGCACCATGAATGTTTTACGCGCGGCTAGCCTGAATGACTGGGACCATCAATGTTTTACGCGCGGCTAGCCTCAATGACTGGGACTATGCATGTTTTAAGGGCGGCTAGCCTAAATGACTGGGACCATGAATGTTTTACGCGCGGCTAGCCTCAATGACTGGGACCATGAATGTTTTACGCTCGGCTAGCCTCAATGACTGCGGCCATGAATTTTCTACGCGCGACTAGCATCAATGACTGGGACCGTGAATGCTTTACGCGCGGCTAGCCTCAAGGACTGGGGCCATGAATGTTTTACGCGCGGCTAGCCTCAATGACTGGCACCATGAATGTTTTACCCGCAGCTAGCCTCAATGACTGGGACCATGAATGTTTTACGCCCGACTAGCCTCAATGACTGAGACCATGAATGTTTTACGCGCGACTAGCCTCAATGACTGAGACCATGAATGCTTTACGCGCGGCTAGCCTCAATGACTGGGACCATGAATGTTTTACGCGCGGCTAGCCTCAATGACTGGGACCATGAATGTTTTACGCGCTGCTAGCCTCAATGACTGGGACCATGGATGTTTCACGCGCGGCTAGCCTCAATGACTGGGACCATGAATGTTTTACGCGCGACTAGCCTCAATGGCTGGGACCATGAATGTTTTAAATGTGGCCAGGTCCAACTCCTGGGATCATGAATGTATTGTACGTGGCCTGTCCGAATCTCTGGGACCATGAATGGTTTACGCGCGGCCAGCCTCAATGCCTGGGACCATGAATGTATTACACGTGGCCTCCCCCAATCTGTGAGACCATAAATGTTTTACGCGCGCCCAGTTCCAACCTCTGGGATAATGAACGTTTTATGGGTGACCCGTCTCATACTTTAGACCGTGAATGTTTACACGTGGCCAGTCCCAACCCTTCAATACTTCTAGTAATCAATTCATGCATGGTAATTTAGCTAAAAAATACAGATTAACCTGGGTCGAAACCAGAGATTCTTACTGGTTAAGCCCTTTACCGATTGTCCAACAGTAAACCAGTAGTTTCTGAATTTGTATTGTGATTTTTTTTTAAATGTTCGGTACACAGTGGGATCGCCGTGCAGGTCTGATGCCGCCGAAATCTGCCCCCGAAACACAATGCGTGTTATGCCGCGGAGCAAGGAAAGATATACTTACACGTAATCTAGCATGGTTCCAACCAACCCTCCTATAGTACTCCTTAGACCCATAGGATATATGACGGTATCGATGATGTGTATGACGCCATTGGACGCCATCTTGTCAAATCCCACAACTGTAGCTTCATTAACAGTTATGGCCTGGCCATGATTCTGAAAATGTACAATTGAACAGAATTATAAAGTATTTATAATATTTGTAGCAATGTATTTTGGTGACTTGATGAACGATGGGGTTCCTGGAAGACTGTTTATCTATCTGTAGCAAATCCATTGTGGATGCGCATGATCGGATGTCATACTATATGTACCCAGATTAGCGACCCCGAGAATGTATAACGATATCGCAATATGCAAAACAACTACTGGTTTGATCCGATATCACGAATAACCGGGTTATCTGACAAAAAATTTGCATCACAAAAAAGTGTCTGATCGGCTGCCATCAATCTTATCAAAAGCAGAGAGGAAATGCTCCGCTAACTAGAGCTCACACTGTTTATTCCTAACCGTCGTTCGCAATGTGTAGTATTGGACCCAACTGACGGACAGCCAATGAATTGATAATGCAATAACAACATTATGTTAGTTGCCAGATTTTGAGAGAGAAAACGAGGCCGTGTTACGTCACGGGGTCAACCGAGACAGTCAAGTGGCTGTGCATGAGCCAATGAGAAAACTTGTTTTAACTCATTATGGCGGGGGTTGGAAGACCAATCGCTGGAGGAGAGACAGCTGAACCAGCTCACTGCCACCGCCTTGAGTTAATAGACAGTTCTACAGTCTAGGTCGACTCATCACCGCTAAGATTGGGACAGCACTGCCATAATATGTTGACTCCAGGAAGCGATGTGACACGATGGATTAGTTTTTCTCAAGCACTGGATCATTTTGGACAAACGTCGATGCAGTGTCATAATATACGGCTGGATTCATTGGTCAACACATTCAGTCTTAGTAAAGTTGTGTCTTTTCTGAACGGTGCCAGAGAGAGTGTTCGAAAAATTGTGTCCTTTCTGGACGATGTCAGAGGAAGAGATCGTTAGGAAAGTTATTTACTTTGTGGACATTATTAGGGAAGTTGTGTCCCCTTTGGAGAGTGTCAGGGATACAGTGTTATGAAAGTTGTTTCCTTTCTAGACGATGCCAGAGAGACAGTGTTAGGAAAGTTGTGCGCTTTCTGGACGGTATCAGAGGGACAGTATTAGGAAAGATGTGTCCCCTCTGGAGAATGCCAGAGAGACAATGTTATGAAATTTGTTTCCTCTCTAGACGATGTTAGGAGAGACAGTGTCAGAAAAGTTGTGTACTTTATGGACGCTCTCAGAGAGACAATGTTGGGAAAATCGCGTCCTTTCTCGACGGCGCGAGTTGTGTGCTTTCTGAACGGTATCAGAGAGACATTGTTCGGAAAGTTGTGTCCTGTCTGGATGATGTCAGAGAAAGAGAGTGTTAGGAAAGTTGTGTACTTTCTGGACGGTGTCCGCTAGACAGTATTAGGAAATATGTGTCCCCTCTGAAGAATGCCAGAGAGACAGTGTTATGAAATTTGTTTCCTTTCTAGACGATGTTAGGAGAGACAGTGTCAGATCAGTTGTGCACTTTAGGGATGCTCTCAGAGAGACAATGTTGGGAAAGTTGCGTCCTTTCTCGACGGCGTGAGAGCGACAGTGTTAGGAATGTTGTGTACTTTCTGAACGGTATCAGAGAGCCATTGTTCGGAAAGCTGTGTCCTGTCTGGACGATGTCAGAGAAAGAGACTGTTAGGAAAGTAGTGTACTTTCTGGACGGTGTCCGCTAGACAGTATTAGGAAAGATGTGTCCCCTCCGGAGAATGCCAGAGAGACAATGTAAAGAAATTTGTTTCCTTTCTAGACGATGTAAGGAGAGACAGTGTCACGAAAGTTGTGTACTTTATGGACGCTCTCAGAGAGACAATGTTGGGAAAGTTGCGTCCTTTCTGGACGGCGCGAGAGCGACAGTGTTAGGAAAGTTGTGTGGTTTCTGACAGGTATGAGAGAGACAGTGTTAGGAAAGTTGTGTTTGTTTGGGTGGTTTCAAAGAGAGGGTGTTAAGAAAGTTGTGTCCTTTCTGGACAGTGTCAGAGAGACGGTGTTAGGAAAGTTGTTTCCCTTCTGTTCGATGCCAGAGAGACAGTGTTATGTACTTACATATTTATAGAACCAGAGTGGATACAGTGAAACACTCATCGCCTGCATGTTTGACTGGACATCCGCTGCCTTCACGGTGATGTTAAATACTATGGAAAAGAAAAAGAGGGAAATCGAAGACATGATCCAAAGGAATGATACTGTGAGCATCAGTGGGAAAGGAACAGGACATCCCGATATAGCCGCTTAACGCTCTCCAGGAGCAATTCCTTGTCCGTTTTCCACATTTCATTCCCAAATACTATTATTATATGCTAAAAATTGTGTACTTGTGTGCGGGGCAGCCCTTTTCCCTTTCCCATTCAATGAAGGCTTGAACTTTTTTTTACGAATTATCAATTCCGGATAAAAGATATTTTCCGCTTGGCCTACTTGACTACGGTACTGGGGCGGAATATGCCAATTATAATAATATTTTTTCAAACATGTCCAATAATGCCAATTTGACTAAAATAAGATCTAAAAAACGCTGTGTATCTGCCTTGTGGTTGAATCAGATCTGAGCACATCCCATCTCCGCATTAACCTCTACCGACAATGCATAATCAAGCCCAGGGTTTTCTTCATGTGTTAAAGCGGCTCTGTGATTGGTCATTTAAGAAAGTACTCCGAACACGGAGGAGATAATTTTGTGGTCACATCTCAATCAGCTACAGGGCAGACAGAGAGCGTTTTATTAGATCTAATTTCAATCAGATTTAAGTACGAATATTTTTGTTAATGGAATAAATGTCTGTTATACAGTATTTCATTCGGATTGCAAACTAATTTGACATGCATTATGTTCAAACTGTTAAACGAAATAACGACAGCCAACAGAAGGAAGACAAGTAAAAAAATGGATAACACAAGAATAAGACATGAATAAGACAAGGGTAAGAGAATGAAAAGACAGGGGTAAGACACCGATAAAACAAGGAAAAAGACAGAGATAAGACAAGGATGAGACAAGGATAAGACAAAGATAAGATCACGATAAGACAGGGATAAGAGAAAGATAGGACAAGGATGGGACAGGTATAAGACAGGGATAAGCCAAGGGCGAGACAAGGATAAAACAGGGATAAGATCATGATAAGACAGGGATAAGACAAAGATAGGACAAGGATGAGACAGGTATAGGACAGGGATAAGCCAAGGGCGAGACAAGGATAAGACAGGGATAAGATCACGATAAGACAGGGAGAAAACAAAGATAGGACAAGGATGAGACAGGTATAAGACAGGGATAAGCCAAGGGCGAGACAGGTATAAGACAGGGATAAGCCAAGGGCGAGACAAGGATAAGACAGGGATAAGATCACGATAAGACAGGGATAAGACAAAGATAGGACAAGGGCGAGACAGGTATAAGACAGGGATAAGCCAAGGGCGAGAAAATGATAAGACAGGGATAAGATCACGATAAAACAGGGATAAGACAAAGATAGGTCAAGATAAGACAGATATAAGACAGGGATAAGCCAAGGGCGAGACAAGGATAAGACAGGGATAAGATCACGATAAGACAGGGATAAGACAAAGATAGGAAAAGGATAAGACAGGTATAAGACAGGATAAGCCAAGGGTGAGACTAGGATAAGACAGGGATAAGATCACGATAAGACAGGGATAAGACAAAGATAGGACAAGGATAAGACAGGTATAAGACAGGGATAAGCCAAGGGCGAGACAAGGATAAGACAGGGATAAGATCACGATAAGACAGGGATAAGACAAAGATAGGACAAGGATAAGACAGGTATAAGAGAGGGATAAGCCAAGGGCGAGACAAGGATAAGACAGGGATAAGATCACGATAAGACAGGGATAAGACAAAGATAGGACAAGGATAAGACAGGTATAAGACAGGGATAAGCCAAGGGCGAGACTAGGATAAGACAGGGATAAGATCACGATAAGACAGGAGTAAAACAAAGATAGGACAAGGATGAGACAGGTATAAGACAGGGATAAGCCAAGGGCGAGACAGGTATAAGACAGGGATAAGCCAAGGGCGAGACAAGGATAAGCCAGGAATAAGATCACGATAAGACAGGGATAAGACAAAGATAGGACAATGGCGAGACAGGTATAAGACAGGGATAAGCCAAGGGCGAGACAAGGATAAGACAGGGATAAGATCACGATAAGACAGGGATAAGACAAAGATAGGACAAGGATAAGACAGGTATAAGACAGAGATAAGCCAAGGGCGAGACAAGGATAAGACAGGGATAAGATCACGATAAGACAGGGATAAGACAAAGATACGACAAGGATAAGACAGGTATAAGACAGGGATAAGCCAAGGGCGAGACTAGGATAAGACAGGGATAAGATCACGATAAGACAGGGATAAGACAAAGATAGGACAAGGATAAGACAGGTATAAGACAGGGATAAGCCAAGGGCGAGACAAGGATAAGACAGGGATAAGATCACGATAAGACAGGGATAAGACAAAGATAGGACAAGGATAAGACAGGTATAAGACAGGGATATGCCAAGGGCGAGACTAGGATAAGACAGGGATAAGATCACGATAAGACAGGGATAAGACAAAGATAGAACAAGGATAAGACAGGTATAAGACAGGGATAAGCCAAGGGCGAGACAAGGATAAGACGACAGGGATAAGATCACGACAAGACAGGGATAAGACAAAGATAGGACAAGGATAAGACAGGTATAAGACAGGGATAAACCAAGGGCGAGACAAGGATAAGACAGGGATAAGATCACGATAAGATAGGGATAAGACAAAGATAGGACAAGGATAAGGCAGGTATAAGACAGGGATAAGCCAAGGGCGAGACAGGTATAAGACAGGGCTAAGCCAAGGGCGAGACAAGGATAAGACAGGGATAAGATCACGATAAGACAGGGATAAGACAAAGATAGGACAAGGGCGAGACAGGTATAAGACAGGGATAAACCAAGGGCGAGACAAGGATAAGACAGGGATAAGATCACGATAAGACAGGGATAAGACAAAGATAGGGCAAGGATAAGACAGGTATAAGACAGGGATAAGCCAAGGGCGAGACAAGGATAAGACAGTGATAAGATCACGATAAGACAGGGATAAGGCAAAGATAGGACAAGGATAAGACAGGTATAAGACAGGGATAGGCCAAGGGCGAGACAGGTATAAGACAGGGATAAGATCACGATAAGACAGGGATAAGACAAAGATAAGACAAAATGAGACAGGTATAAGACAGCGATAAGCCAAGGACGAGACAAGGATAAGACAGGGATAAGACAAGGATAAGACAAAGCCGAGACAGGGATAAGACAAGAATAAGAAAAGGATAAAACAGGAACAAGACAGAGATGAGACAAGGATAAGACAGGGATAAGACACGGATCACACAAGTATAAGACAGGAATAAGACAAGAGTAAGTAAACCAAGGGATAAGGCGTGTATAACACGAGGATGAGACAAGAATAAAACAGGGATAAGTCAAGGATAAGACAAGAGAGAAAGAAGACAAGGATAAGACCAGGAAAAGACAACATAGAAGGTAACTCAAAGGAGCTTCACAGCTATGCAGTAGCAGTTTAAATATATGAGACCCAAACGTACTTACTAACGTGGTTGAGGATGATCATTCGTAATACTGTGGCGTTTCCGGCAATTGATCTGTGGGCGTTCTTGAAAGCCAACACGGCCCTGTTGTTGGGAATAAATATCGTCAATGGTGGATAGGCCAATCGGAGAGTGTTTGTCAACAGATCTGGGTTCGTATCGTTGATCAACGTCACCATCTGAAGGAAAATGAAGTTCAAATGATGTTATATATACTAATGCCATTTAGAGAGTGGGCCAACATTTTATCCAATTAGTTTTATGATGACAATTTCTTTGTGAAGCGCAAATACTAGTCCTCGATGGGTCAGTCCCGTGCGAGACTCGAACCCGCGCCCTCGGAGTTTGGCACCAAATCGCCAACAGTAAATGCAAGAGCTCTAGACTACTCGGCCACCTCAGCTCCCTTGGAAGTTCGGAGATCGGAGTCTAGATTACGTACATTTACTACCCCTCTGATAGACTGAATTTACTACCCCTCTGATAGACTGAATAATGGCACAGCTCCTAAAACATTAATTGCTGTTGTGTAATCACTATTTGTGGCAGTATCTTATGAAAGTAACGACGCGGTTAAGTTCAATGTGCCGCTTGTATAATCTAACATCCCTATTTTTGCGGGGGGTTTTCGCTTAAGGCAATCACAATACAAAAAATTGAGTATTAACACTGTGTAAATTCAAAATGGCCCCCATGAGGGTGGCACTGAATGTTGCCAGAAGGAATGTATATATCATAAAAATATGATTGGCATCATCCTTCAAAACTCTCTTGCTTAAAATTCCGAATTTTTTTACTCTTAGGTCCAATTTGATGTTTTTGTATGTGGGAAACGGCATTTTAATCAAGGTTTCTTTCATCCCAAAGGTAACCCTGGTCCGCAGGATTGCCCTCTAAAGCCTCGAAAGAAAAATACTGGAAAACGAGAAAGAACTCAATGGTTCAGCATGCATATAGTATAACGCTGACGACAAGATACTTTGAATAAACCGTTGCCCTCGCTGACATGAGACAAGCAAGTTCAATTAAGTAGAGTGAAGATTGCCCAATTAATTAACAAGTATATGTTAGGGTGAAAAACATGAGTAGTGCACCTCATCTTTTCAGGTTAATTTTCCCTATCTCTTTAACATGGGAGCCATATATTTTACTAAACAGAAATTGACCTTTGACCCGTATGACCTTAGGTGACATCAGGGTGACGGAACTAGATTTCACGAGGGTTAAGAATAGAATAGGATGTTTGAACGAATGGAGCGGGTCAACCGGATGTGACGCCATCAAAATTGACAATGACCGATATTTCGCGAATGGCATGGGCTTAGAGGTATGGTTACCTTTCAACGAAGGCGTTATAATTTGAATATACCAGTGACATCATCATGGATTCATGAGGGTTGGAATAAGGTTATATATCGGACACATATCAATTCTTCGGGGCAATTATCGCATAAAATACGCAAATTCGTCTCGAAGTCATGTAAGAGCATATATCTTTTATTGGACTAAATCTTTTAGGAGTGAAATCAATATTTTGAAATGTCTAGAATTAAGACTTCAGAGCGTAAGTGCCAGCCAAGCACATACCGTATTAGACATAGCAGAGCCAACCTTCCAATTACCTAAATACAGCCGAGCAAGAGAGCGACATCATAATAACACCAGAGCAGCTAATGATAGGCATGCTGATAGCAAAATACGAGCGTAGACTGCAAGATCTATGGCCTTACATTTCATAACTTGTGTCTAATTACGCTTAATCCAGAGCTAGAGGTCATATGAATCCATGTACTATAAGATTTTCATGGTGTTTATTGAACAGACACAAAGAGTGACTGAGATACATCATTTTCTAGATTACAACACCTAAAATCGTATGGATTGAGAATACTGATCAACGATACGAATTTTGTGTAAAGAACAACATGATGTCTTCCTGACATCATTGGAAACTGCTGACTACTTCTCTTCTACAGAAAGCCATCTTGCCTTTTCATATTTTTCGATTCATGCACATCTGGAATTGGTTCTACAACGGATGTAATTCGACTATACGCCCACCAAATTTTTGCCAGACGAGAGTTGTTTCCCTTTTTTCATTGTCACACAGTTATTAAGCAATGAGATGTAATGCATATACTAAGAAGTCGATTGGTCCAAACCCCGGTGGCTATTTTGCATCTTGCTCGGAGCTCGCGCGAATGGGAGAGCTCCAAGCTCCTAACATACTCTCCCATCCCTGAGCTCATATTTCTCCGAAGACCGTTTTAGACTTGTAACTATTGCTATTCTTCGTACAGATGAGTTATCGACTAGGCCGTGCGCAGCGTATTGCAAATATAATGTAAGTCTTCATTCCTCAGTCCGGTCGTCAGTGTTGTATCTACGTGAATCTCTATGTTGATGAATAAAGAAATACATGTGTGTACACATTGGCTGAGTTATAAAGCAATGAGATGTAA
This sequence comes from Hanleya hanleyi, assembly GCA_036873755.1. NCBI lineage: Eukaryota > Metazoa > Mollusca > Polyplacophora > Lepidopleurida > Hanleyidae > Hanleya > Hanleya hanleyi. The sequence goes on along the minus strand of JAVTVY010001595.1, from coordinate 23,026 downwards.
TGCATATCCTAAGAAGCCGATTGGTCGAAACCCCGGTGGCTATTTTGCATCTTGCTCGGAGCTCGTGAATGGGAGAGCGTGAATCTCTATGTTGATGAATAAAAAAATACATCTATGTACATTATTTCCTGTTGTCGCCAATCGTGTCTCTTAACCAATCTGTCACTGGGAATGCGCAGCTAACCGTGTTAAATGTCCACCGATTCTAGTTTTGGACTCGCGCATTCGAGTTGCATCGCGGCCTATCCAGAGGCCAGTTCCCTTCCCCCAACCAGAGTCTACTTCAGCAATATACAGTACCTTACCTGAGTGTCGTTTTAGGAAGAATGCGCATGTATCACAGTAAGATGGTATGAGATTGGTTGACTCCACTATGTCTAATACGGTATTGGTTGGCTCTTACAGGCTAAAGTCTATTCTAGACATTTCAAAATACTGATTTAACTCGTCAAAGCTTTAGTCCGATAAAATGAAATATATTCAAATATACCCCACGGAACAAATTTGGAGTAGTTTATTGGATAATTCCCTAAAACAATCGGTCTGTGCCTTTATTCAACAAAATGTTGTGTCGGTATGGACCAAAATTTCCCTTGTTCGCCATTTCATCGGTAGCTTTTCATCGATAAGTCATTCCCGATATATAACCTTATGTCCACCCTGATGAATCCATGATGGTGTCACTGGTATATTAAAATTATACGTTGTTGCAAGGTATCCATTAGTGAAAGTTCCATACCTCTGGCTCCTGCCATTCACGAGATATCGTCTATTGTCAATTTTGATTGTGTCACATCCGGTTGACCTGCTTCATTCATGAAAACATTCTTATTTTATTCTTATTGAAATCTCGTTCACCTAGTTCCGTCATCCTGACGTCACCAGGGTCATAGCAGTCAGAGATCAATTTTGTAAAATATCAATCCCCCATGTTAAAGAGATAGGAAAAATTAACCTGTATAGACGGGGTGTACTACTATTATCATGTGATGATATCTCAGCCCTTAACCTAGTTCTGAAAGTGCATTGTCGTTCCCTGTATCACTTCAATTATTTTTTAACCCAAATCTCCCCTGGGGGAGGCAGGGTGGAGAGTGGGGATGGGGCGAGGGGTATGATAATTGTGACTATCTAGTCTATCATAATGATACCAGTTGAGCATATTTGCTCAACCTTTGAAGTTGAATATCACGAGTAAATCCCAAATATCCGTATTCGAAGCTAATGGCTCTATCCGTGACGGATCATACAAATGACGGATATATCAATGTTATTATGTGTATATAACCATTAAAACAAGTTATCTAATACAAGAAGTTGTTCACACACTAATAGTCCTGATCGAGAGAGTGGCGTAATGCTGACCTCGCTTAAGAGTTGGCGTTTAAAGGCGACTCTGACTCACCTGAGAGTCGCTTACCTGTGCGGGTATCTACGGCTCCCATTAAAGATTTCTCAGCGATGAAGTTAAAAATAATAATGATAAAAAAAATAAATCCTACAGCTTGTGAACGCTGTTCACACATTCAGTTGGTATAAAAGCCTGCTTTAATTGTGGATTAGTTTTTTCATCGTTTTATTTTTGCTTTAATGACTTTCACATAACTGACATTTCTTATAGCTTTTGTTCGCTGTTGTTGTTTGTTAAACGGATTGAGAAGCTAATGAGTCCTTTATGTTCACTATACCATCATTTATTCCCATTTACAGTCACAATCGCAATGTTGCCTCGTCAAGAAATATTCAATTCTCCGTAGTTCTATCGTTCAAATTCGGCGTCCATCAACTAGATTATGCCTATATTTTTTATAATTTAGAAAGTGATCGTATAACAGTATTTTCCTTATTTTGAGGTTACACTATCTTAGAATAGCACACATTCTAGTGCTGGAAAATTGGTCGAGTCCCGTGCGGAACCAGCGACCCCAGAGTCAGGCACCTAATCGCCAGCACTGTATGTCGGCGATCTAAACCACTCGGCCAACGTGCGGACTATACCAATTTTTCAGCACTAGAATTTGTGCTATTCTGAGATAGTGTAATCCCAAAATAATGAAAATACTGTTAGATTATGCCTGTTCATTGCAAGACGCAAGATTACTCATATCAATCCTTCAAGTTAGTAACTTACACACAAAATTAGAATACTATTTTAGAACAGCTGTTTCACACGCCTCTGTTATAGGTTACCATAACTATAGGCGCTTTAGGTCTTCCTGTATTTTTTTGTGTGCACAATTTTCCATTTTCCATTGTTATGGTAACCCAATTTCTAAAAAAAATGGAGTTTTTCCAAAAAAATATCATATAGTTTTCATAATGCCATTAATAATAGCTATTATACATGAAGGAGATTAATCTTTTAGCTCAGTGAATATTCCAGCAAAACTTTTGGTCAGTTTCACTTGACGAAATGACAAATTCTCATCTGCATAAGTTCCCTGAAATCAAAATGGAGGACACTTCAGATTTTTAACCTTTCGTTCAGAAATATAGGCAGATTCCAGTTATACACTTTTCATATAAACTTATTAACGGTTATGGTGATATGCTCAAGATTCGCGAGTTAAATCATGCTCATTTTATGCATACATCAATTCGGTTTAATTCCATGAATAATATATACATATATTTATATGCGGATTAAACCATATTTATTTATAAAGTGATATACTTTATACCGATCCGCCACTTCTATGAAGCCAAATGCAGGATCAAACCCGTAAAAAATGATATCAGTTGGAACTATTGAAACTGTTCAGATCTATACAGAACGATGTCGTTTTATTTCATTCCACTGGTTACAACGCATACTCCAATTACCCGAACGCATATCATTAAAGAGACATTTCCCATGCTCAACGGGAGTCAACGAATCAAGGACAGCTTAAAACATGTGAAACGTATCAATAGTAAAGGACATGGTCCAAACCATAAAAAAAAAATGTTAATATATGTTAAAAAAAACGCGATTTACTTTGGAAGAGGAGTCCATGGAGTAAAGAAATTAATGCAGGATATACACATATACAAGGAGGCAAGCGATTTAAATTCAATGGGACAAATAAGATCTTTGAGGTGAAATATAATATGACTTGTAAAGTAATCAATGTAATATATGACATTACATGTGCTGTTTGTGGTGAAAATTATGTGGGACAAACTGGAGATGTTCTACGAAATCGAGTGACTGTACATAAACAACAGATATGAGACCCTGAAACTCGACAGATTGGTTTAAGTAGACATTGATGAATGGGAAAATTTACCATATTTCCATTCTATAAAGTATTGAAAAATGACAAATTCCAGACTACAGAACGAAGCATTATTTCACAAGAAATATAATTGCAAGTTAAATGAATTACCAAATTAATACATTATGTATTTCACATCAAATCAAACTATTACTCCAAGAATTGTATTATGACGTCGAATAAAATCCTAGAATGCAAAAAGGACTGTATAGATGATGTCAGTGATGTGTTGAATTGTAAATATGTTCGGGACAATTCTAAAGTAGATCAATTTGTTAGAGTCAGAAGATGCTATTACTGCTTTAACGCATATTCAGAATGATTTATTAGATTTCACTGTATAAAGAAATAAAATAGATACGGTAATGCAATAAAAAAAAACTGACAAACATCATCGAATGTGGTTCCCTAAATGGGATATGTCATACCACTGCATACAAAAGGAAGCCGAAATGATGTTTAAAATTGTTAGGGTATTTCACTTTATTAAGTAGCATGATAAAATTTCTCACTAGTATATTAAAAAACCGTTTGACTGCATGGCCGAAGATTACTATTTTTACATTGAGGCACAGGGCCGTTCTCGCTTTGGTGTGGAGACCGTATAGACAATATTTTTGTTATTCATGGCATCATTTCTCACATTTTGGATTCTGGTAAGAAATTATTCTGTGCCTTTATTGACTTTACAAAGGTTTTCGATTACATAGTACGTGACAACTTATGGTTTAAACTTTTGAAAATAGGTGTTAGTAGGCAAATTTTGAATATCATATATCTTCAGTGTATAAATTCGTGAAGTCGAAAGTTGAATTACGACTATGATTGTTGTGCGGGTGTAAGACAAGGAGAGTGTTTATCGTCCTATCTGTTCGCGATGTACCTTAATGATATAGACGATAAATTTTATTTTAATGTGGCCGAAGGGCTCAAAATGGGACATTTTAATACTATTTTTACTCTCGTATGCAGATAACATTGTGTTGTTTTCAGATAATTCAACAGGAATTATCCAAACTGTAGATAAATTTACAAATTTAGGAATTGTTCTTACGACTGAAGGTTCCTTTGCAAATGCACATGATACTCCAACCGGACAAGGTCAAAAAGCAGTACTTTATCTTCAAAACTTATTGCATATATTTTTCAACATTCAACCTTTACATATATTATAACTATTTGACAAGTCAATCTTACCCGTTCTGAATCACGGCTCAGAAATTTGGTGATTTTCAAATGCAGCCTCGATAGAGCCGGTGCATTTACAATATTGTAAACTCGATTTAGGGGTTAAAACATATACATAAAATGATTCCACCTATGGTGAACTGGGAAGATGCTCACTGATTACAAATGGATTATACATTATTATTAAATATTGGTTAAAAATAATTAGTTGGGATGATCGGAAGTACATTAAAATAACCTATAATGTACATTTTGAAGATGGTTATATGGAGCACATCCAAACAAGAGTACTTGGGCTATAATTTGGTAGAGCTTCTTGCAAGTGTAGGTTTATTTTACGCATGGCGGACACAGACGGTAGGGGGACCATACAGTATTTTTATTGTTAGTAAAACAGCGTTTAAATTAACGATCAGTTTATTCAAAATTGGAGACGCTCGTCTCAATGACTCGAGTAGAAGCTAGATGTTGGATTTTGTGATTTTGTATTTCAACCATATTTTGATCATATTAGAGAGCAAAATGTTTAGAATGGCGTTTCGTACGCCCTCCCAATGGCTACAAATTGAAACTGGCCGCTGGACTAAACCAGCCAAAATATGTGGAAGATGGAAAATGCACTCGATGTCAAGTAGTTGAAGACGAGTATCATTTTATTATAATAAACCCTAGATATTTTTATATCTGTAAAATAAACATTCCGCGGAATTAGTTTAATCATCCAAGCGTGATCAAGTTTATAAACATTATGACATCGGACTCCTTGTCATATTAAAAAGATTAGCTATATTTATACAAAAAGCAACTGTCTTTCGAGATAAGACTTTCTGTCATCGAAGGTATATATTCAAGGGTCATTTGGCCTACTGCAATAGAGGATTCATATTTTATATAAACACAACGTGGTCAAAATAAATATATAGGATTTTTTGGATTTTATTATGCTCTTTTTTCAAGTCGTACTGTTATTTGAAGGGCTTCACCGTCAAATTTATAATTTCTGCGTGGTAAGGAAACCTTTAATTTTCTAAATAATTTTCGAGGGTGTAAAGTATCTGAGTCATCCATCCTCATCTGTGCCAGATTAATATATTAATATTAGGTTACAACAATGTTCAGTACTTACCTCTGACAGATCTGCGTTGCTTTCGATCACCTCTGCCAGATTTGGTAACAATTGTTGTGAAGAACTCCTGAAAACCACGAGAAAAGTGCAAAAAGCTAAATAACTCCACATTTTCAATTCGAATTCGCGTTCCAGAATCAAAATTACTGATATAAGATTTCTGATAGCCAAAAGTCAGCAACCGGTTCCAAAAATATTTCACTCGAATTAGCGGGTATAGTCTTCAGTGAAAAAGTTATAATACTGTGAAATACAGTCAAATCACCCTGTGCTATATACTTCGTGATAAAATGAGTATATAAATATAGATATATTAAATATCTCTACTGATACACACTTTTATTAGCCCTTCTTATCAGTATAGGCGAATGTTAATTAGCAGCAAACGAGAAATGACCATTGGTTGATTTATTTAAATTTAAAATGAATATTCATAACTACGACGCTCGCGCGCGTCGATTACCACCACACTTCGTTGATTCGCATAGTTCTGCATGGCGTTGCCTCGGTAAAGAATCCTATAATATGCTCGCATTTTCTGGGCGAGTGAGCACAACAGCAATAGCAATATACATGTGGTAATTAGTCGACTTAATTAGGCGCAGGTGCTTTCGGGTGTAATGAGTTCATCTACAAGGAGTGTAAAAAGAATTTATGAATGTGAAACATACATGTATACGGTAAGCATTGACACCTGTTCATTGCTGTCGTTTTGTATAGTTCGGAGATGAAATCAACCATGTTTATCACCGATAAATCACGGTTTTATTTTTAACAAACTTTACATTTCTACTTTTCAGACTTCTCTCGTGATGCACAAAACGAAAACGAAATGTCTATGATATGCATGATATATTAAGGTCCAATGCTACCCAATATTTCTTGTTTTGCGCATATAGAGTCTTGAAGCTTCGGTTTCGTTTCTACCAAAGGACCCGCAATTATTCTGAATACTATATTGATATATCATTCCAGAATATCTGTTTGAAAAACCGTTGTTTTTAGTTTTTTAAATGAACCGATGGATCCCGCATACGTGTACATTACGAAGATAATTTTCTGAAAGAACTGGAATATTTAATATCTAAAAATAATTGCGAGTGCCTTGGGACTGCACCAACACCCCGCGGAGTGAAACAAGGGAGATAAAATCCTTTCCGAATTGGGCTATAATCTCTTGTAGTAGAATTAGGTACTTTCATGATTTGTCTAACAACGGCTGTGAACTACACACTTAAAACTAAAGTGTTGAAACTTACTCGCAAAGTGTTGAAATAAACCTTTAAGTGTGTCCAAAGGGACTGCTCTTTAAGTGTTGTCCCTGCGGGCACACTTAAAGGGTTAGTTCAACACTTTAGGAGTAAGGATTCAGGATTTCGTTAACAATATTTTCAGAAAATTATTACAATATCAACCAATAGTCAAGTTACATCGATTTCTTTCCAATGGATATATGAATCGTGTTGACCATATGTTCTGCACATTCAGTACCTAAGATTTCATAACCTCTAGAATTTCCAAAATAAAACCCTTGATATCCGTTGCTATGGTAACCATATTGCTGGAAATAAATATATTTATATTTGAAAATATATTTTAAACCTTTTTAATATTAGGTAGCAAGGTAATAAGATTTAAATTCCCTAGTATAACGTTACAGTTTCGGATTCGACGGATTGAATCAAAATTCGGCGAAGAGTAATGGATTTTGCATCAACTAAATTTGACTAGGTTTCATCTCTGTATTCCGGTTAGTCACTGTTTCGGATTTTGTCCTAAATGTCGGCGTGATGGTACGTGAATAATGTTGTGATGGTACGTGAATAATGTTGTGATGGTACGTGAATAATGTTGTGATGGTACGTGAATAATGTTGTGATGGTACGTGAATAATGTTGTGATGGTACGTGAATAATGTTGTGATGGCACGTGAATAATGTTGTGATGGCACCTGAATAATGTTGTGATGGTACGTGAATAATGTTGTGATGGTACGTGAATAATGTTGTGATGGTACGTGAATAATGTTGTGATGGTACGTGAATAATGTTGTGATGGTACGTGAATAATGTTGTGATGGTACGTGAATAATGTTGTGATGGCACGTGAATAATGTTGTGATGGCACGTGAATAATGTTGTGATGGCACGTAAATAATGTTGTGATGGCACGTGAATAATGTTGTGATGGTACGTGAATAATGTTGTGATGGCACGTGAATAATGTTGTGATGGCACGTGAATAATGTTGTGATGGTACGTGAATAATGTTGTGATGGCACGTGAATAATGTTGTGATGGCACGTGAATAATGTTGTGATGGCACGTGAATAATGTTGTGATGGCACGTGAATAATGTTGTGATGGCACGTGAATAATGTTGTGGATAATGCTCACTTCGCACGAACCCTGGAATTTGAAATTGTGACTGAGTTGGATAGCCCACGATTCAGGAACTTCACTGCTCTTTTCAGGAGAATTTCGCGTAATTGTGTGGAAACTTTGGCAGATCGATCTCTTTGTTAGATTACACACATCTGTGCCCAGGGTATGGAGTTGCCCTGTTGTCAACCCATGTGACTTTGCGAACAGCTAAAAGTAGAATCTACACCCTTGAAATGGAAGTGTCGTATTTATGTCCGAGAAGTGACAACATTATATAATGTGTTACATTTGTAACGCTCTCAAAAAGTGTTATATCCAACATTATGTGAGGCTGTATGAGAAGCAATACAACACTTCGCAAGTGTTAAATTCAGCATTGTAAAGTGTTGCATAACTCTTGATGCAGTGCTATTACATGTATTTTGGATATAACATATTGTTACAAATAGTGTTACAAATATAACACTTTACATAATGTTGTCACTCCTCTGTCATTTATAATGTTAAATGAACACTTTTATTTTAAGAGTGTATTCAACTTTGAGATATTTCTCGATCTAGAAATATTATTATCAAGATGTATTCGAGTAGCTCTATTTGAAAAGCGGAAGTTGACGAGCCACTTTCCTCTTCCACGCTAGCTGGTGTCATGTAATTCTTATGTAGTGTTTCTAGTAAATCAATTTATTCAAAATTAGTCCGGAGTGATCCTTCCCCCTCCCCCCCACCCCCGAAAAAATAAAAATAAATAAAAAATAAAAAATAAAAAAATTGCCGCCAAAAATGTACTGTTTCAAAGGAAAATGATGACCAGTTACTTCATGTGTTTTCACGTGGAATTAACGTGAACTTCGGAACTTGATCCGGAATTTCAGCGTTTGATCTACAGGTAGGTCTTCAATTCGAAGAATTTCTCATTAACTGATAATTAAATACCTGGCGATATAATTACATTCAGTCCAGTGTCTTCAGAACAGATATATATCCATATTAAAAATTCCAAAAGGGCAACAGTCATAGGTTGCTATGGTAACTGGCATTAATATGCTTGGTAAATTACACAGGTCGTCAGTCATCAGAAATATGTTTTAGGAGTGGGTTTTTGATTGGCTGACCTGGACATTATTGTACAAATGACAAAGATACTGGAGACCGACACAAAGTCGATGTATAGGATGTAATGGTTCGTAAATGAAATTTAAACCTCGGATTTTGAAGACTTTGTGTGCATGGTCTAATATACCAATGCTAGTTCGAAATGTGACAACCTGTAACTATTTTGGTCATCTATACGCGGTAAGACTGACCCTGGGATCGTATGTATCCATTTCAGACTACTTTCGGCAACTGATAGAGGGAATTTCCAGAAATCAATACCACGTGACTTCGTCAGCCAATCCGCTAAAGTCTACCGACGCAACCCCAACGTAACCCGCCATTACTTGTTCAAAATTACAGATCTACCATACCTCTTGGGTGATACGAAAGTTATTCATACATATATATTTTGTAAGCCCAGGCAATATCTGTTTCCGAGGTATGTATGAAAACCTGTAATTTATTAGAGTTTTCGAGTCTGTTCTCCGCCGGATGAAGGCCGAACAGAATCCGGTAAAACACCGGATATCGCTCCGCGATAATGGAGACACACGATTCGCAAGCCATCTTATGGATGGCGAAGTGTACGCAAATGGAAATGTGAGTGTGGAAAATTGGCTTGATGTACGAAGATGGGAACATTGACCTGTTTAAAAATCTCGTTGTCAGTTGAGATAACCATAGAATGTAATTTCACTTGATGGCACGAAGACCCACCCTTTAGACGGCACTTTATGCAGGGCTTTGTTTCATGATCTAACTACAAGCAACGGTTGTATAATGAATAAATCATTCACTCCTCATTAACTACAGAGAATTCTTTGGCCTTAATGCATTATATCCAAATATATCATCTGTTTATTTGTACCAAAACGGTACTTATATACATCCGGAGGAGCAATTAATTTCATTTCTTGCGTGTTCGTATACGATATTGACGCTCGATCTAAACTGGCGGGGGGGGGGGTGGGGGGCTCGACTATCATAGTACTTTAGGTGAGGGTCCAGGGGCCGCCTAGGCCCTGGAAGCTCCGCGCTCCTAAATGGCTATAGACGCATTCTGGCCAATTTCCGGCATATAAAACGACATATCATCATTTTGAGATTGTTTTTGTGATTTTTCTCGTCATTTAAAAGAAAAATTGAGTTGATAACTTTTGAATGTAAAAAAAGTATTTTTCCTTTCGAAAATTCGAACTATACGCAGTGATCTCATCATCCGAACGCATGGCACGATCATACGTAGAAACTTCTGCTCGTGTTAAGTGAAACGTGAAATGCCCTTAGCAAGCTAAGATGAGTTTGAAGAGAAAAGTATGAACACAAAAAAGAAATAATATGAACGCAATTTTGATTCTAAATTTGATAATCAGCTAATCAGGTGGGGGGGGGGGGTGGGGGGCTAAGCCCCCATCTTCTCAAAACTGGAGGGGGCGCTTCGGCCGCCCCTAGTCTGGTAATCAGCCAGACTTCCATTCAGAACACCGAAATTATGTAAGGTAACACCATCGAATGGGATTGGGGGCCAGGTTTCAACATTTTTTCAAGGTTTGGGGGCAGTTTTCGGGAGAGCTGAGAATGGGCGCGAGGTTTGGGAGTATCTGGCAAAGTTGAAGTGGAAATGACGATTTCTCGCGATATTTGAGATTTGATGCTTGAATTTCCGTTATGCGGGTTGCTACATACAGACTCGGCGGAGAACAGACTCGAGAAATCTGATAAATTACACGTTTTTCAAACCACTTCTGAAACATATATTTTCTGAGCTTACAAAAGATACAGATATGATGATCTTCCATATCATCCAATAGATGTTGTGAATGTGTAATTTCGAACAAGCAGGACAGCAAATGACTCAAAATTGGCGGGTTACGTTGGGGTTACGTTGGTAGAGCTAAGCTGATTGGCTGACTGCATCACGTAATAGTGTTGATTTCGAGGGATTTCCCCACTCGACACGATCTCGGACAATGTACGACATTAGAACCTCGTTTCGCACTGCTAGGAATCCATATTGGCATCCATGTTGAAAAAATAATATCACGCGGAAACTCCGAACAACTACATCCTCAATTCACCAATCTAGACAACAATACAAAACTAAAAACTATACTCACATGTGATCCCACAACAGCTTTACAAACTGGGAAATGTATCCATGAATTAATGATAGAAAGAACGAAGGAGCTCTCCAGACCCGCTGCCAGTGCCACTGCAGGAGAAATATGACTGCTCAAATATACTTTATTTTGTACTGTGTAATTTTACACCACCACAGATAGCTGTAACTCCTGTCTACCCATATTGACAAAAAGAAAAAAAAATTGCACTTGTACATGTTGTGTATCAATGCGATATTACTGTGTTTAATGTATTTTGGGAGTTAACGCCCCTTGACTGATGTAAACATGCTGAAGTCGCAATAAACATCGTATCGTATCGTATCGCATGTCAGCTGTACGGTATGTCTTCCGTTACCATGGACATTGATGGAGATTTGCTCAAGAGTAAAAAGCGAGAGAAACACCTCAAATTAGAAGAGATTCTTCCCGGGTAGAATCAAGGTAATGTCCATTTCATTCGGATATATATTTTATCTCCCGATAAGAGAGAAATACAACGAGGACTATGTGAGGGCAAACACATTATACAGCATGTTATGTGCCTCACGTGCGGCGGATCACGGTTTACAGCTGACAGCTGTAAAATCCTTACACCATTAATGCGCGAGGTAAATCACGGAATATGCCGAGCAGTCGCGAATATGCCCGTCCTCCTTATAGTTGCCGAAAGTAGGCCGAAAATCGATACGCACGCTCCCAGGTTCTGTCTTATCGCGTACAGATGACCCAAATGGGTAGAGGTTGGTTCCCTCCATCCCCATTCTAGTCCCTTGAGGCTACGAGAATATGTTCTACGGGAAATGGAGCCATCCTCCCAATTTGGGGTGGGAGGTGGAGCAGGCGCGTATGATTTCTACGTATGATCTTCCGACCAGTCACCATTAACTGTTTCCATAAAATGGCGACGCTATGCTGCACAGATTAATCTCGCGGTAAGAGTGCTAAACTACCCAAAGTATATGACATATATTGAGTGATAACTGTGTCTGAAAGCGCGAGAAACTGGTGAACTATTTCTTCACAATCAACAATGAAACGAAGCAATATGAGTTGTCTCCCTTTACGAACGTTCACATGTCGCAAAAAAACAGTTCATAATTTTATTAATTTCTGGGATGAGTGAATAGATTTTTGGCTAACCTTTTCCATTGTTGTTATATTTAGTAAGATTCATCAACTGATTGCAAACATTTGTTCACTATTCCCTTCAAATAATTAACATGGTTGCTGTTAATTTGGTTAAAATCCCACTGATTAGACCACGCTTTATCGTCATGAGTATATAAGGAGATCAAGTTGCCTACATTTCTAACGTAACTTCGCCGTTCAAGTGTTTCATATGATCCCACAGACAAATATAATGAGTGCGTATCCTAGCCACGCTTTTATTGTTGTGGTTCATCTTGAATGACATAACACGACCCTTCGCATCTGTTTCAGCGGTATCAGATTAAAATATTTCAGAGCGATGATGTAATAGCCAAGTCAAGTCATCTCTAGAAAAATGATGAACTGTGTGACCGCCAGATAGAAAACAGGAATACCGACCCAAAGGGGGGAGTATTTATTGAATGCAAGTTCGTATTCAGAACAAATGCTTGTGAGGTCCAACGCCGACCAAGCGCTTCATTCTCCACCATGTTTACAAGTCACACAACTACAATCACAATGATTTGTACAGAGGGCAATCCTCGAGGACTAAACGTCCACCAGCAGAATCTCACTAACTATCACCCCGAAAATGTGATGAGTTAGAGCCATCACCGTTTTTTATGATCACCTTTAAAAGTGATGGCCATCACCTCTGAGTTGCGATGAGCAATGATTGTAAATTTAGGTCATTACCTTTTAAGGGTGATTAGGCCACACCATCAACCTTAAACGGTGATGACCGTCACCATTTAAAGGTAATGGCTCTAACTCATCATTTTTTAAAGGTGATGGACAGGTCTGGTCATCATTGAAGGATGATGGGCCATCACCTTTTTTCTGGCTGTGCACCATGTACAAGCAATATTCCGGCGTAGGGCCTACTGACAAGAAGTCTTTTGACTCCACAGACAAAGATACTGACTGCATACTTCTAAAAACATCAGAAGAACCAAAAGTGATCATGTAAGGATTCGTATCCCAGCCACGCTTTTATTGTATCTGTTCATGTGGATATCTTGAATGACATGACCACACGGACCGTAGCGCCGGCTTGAGCGGTATTGGATACAAGTATCGCAGAGCGATGATGCAATAGCTCTATCAAGTACTCTGCTGAAAATCGACGAACTAGTTGACCGCCAGATAGAAACGAGGGAGAACACGGATGCTGGGATTGACAACCTGCATAATTACGACGGAGGTGAGTAGGTCACAATTCTCCATTGAAGTTTCTGTGCAAGATTATTATCAGGACTTGACTTCCGGCGAACATTGATTGGCCATTATATCTGATTGGGACAGAAATGGTCTGTGTCGTATTTAAAATGTTTCTATAATATGTGGCTCTCAAATATATCAAAACCACCTTTTCATATTTTAATCGGAAAGAAAATCTAGGCCAGTTTGATTGGCCACCCCCGACATTTGCCGTAATGGTTTCGGGCTGGATGACCCTGGTTCTGGCGGTCTTATCTCGCAAAAGTGGTGCGGAATGGATGCTGAATTTCCCATATGTTTGAGCGGAAAGGCCAGGCTATCTGGTGTGATGGGTTATTTGTGGCGGTGAATATTAGGGAATATAGTTTTGTCAAGATGTGCTCTGTCAATTTACTACATATTAAGTAAGGCGAATAATTAGTGGTTTGTGATCAGTAGCTATGAATCTTAACCAATGACCTACATCTATTACCCCAGCTAATACCTGCTTCTTCAGTACGAATATAGTCCTTTGATAGTTCTCTGGAACTCAGATTTGTTAGTGGGCCTATTCCTGAAAACTATGATATCTAAAAAATTGCAAGAGCGACTTTATATGATACAGGTCGCTTAGAGTTACTTCCCCTTAGATTTGTTTTGGCGCGCGCTGCAATTATCTACAGATGCAGAAGATACGTTCTCGCCAGCTTTGGTATTTTCATTGAACCTGCACCTTTAGCCGTTCGTCAACCTTTATGACATGTGATGTACAACCGAGTTACAACATTATTCAACATCAATGAAATTGAATAAAGTGTTCCCACGTTTTTAACAGACTTCGGGCTTTACTGTCCAGGCAAAATTGTTTCACTTTGCCAACTATTTCTCAGAAACTCACATGGCTTGTGGGTGGGCCATTATGCCCCCCCCCCCCCTTCCCCCTACCCATGCCAAACTTTCTGCGTTATCTCCGGAACATCAGTTTGTATTTTGAGCCTACTTGCATAACCCCCGCCCCTCCCACCGAGCAGAGAATCATGGGTAAATTCAAGATGATTTCGTCATATTGTTTATGCAGAGAAATTATTCCAATAAAACATTCAAGAAATCTGATCGAAGAATCGACCAAAAATGACTTTTTATAAATAACGTCACTGTGACGTCATCAGAGTGACCATCTTCGATTTTTCTTTCATTTTCTGGTAGAAGGGCATAGTGTGGTGAGTTTCAGCCCCCTAGCTCAAGGGGAAAGAAATGTTTTTGCCTCGGGAGCGTTGTGTATCGACTGTTCACAGTCAGTATAGGGCATCTCCGCGTTCAGGGTTGGTCGTGTTTTCGAACCCCGCTGATGGGTTGTCTATTCTTGAAAAATAGTTCATGGTGCGCTTTACTTTGATGGTCAACAAGCTCGTGTCAAGCCTTGTGATGATTAAGTTGCGGGAAGCCTATTTTCCTTTGATCTTTCTCACGAATTCCTGTCCTTCTGTATTTATACAATTGTGGATGAATTGATTCGATATTGTTAATTGTATGTTCCAAATAATGTTAACGATATAATCAATCAATTCTAATCTCTCCCAATTACAAATTTATTAACTACATGTATATATACCTGACAGCCTGAAAGCTTACTGCCTATCGATACCCTTGCGTCAAATTATGCGAATGAAAAAGAAAATACAATATTTAGTATACCCTCCACAAATAGAGGCAGTCGAGATGCAGCGGCAAAGGAAGCACATCGAGTGAGGGTCTGGCAACAGCCGCCAACATAGTATCAGCAGCGAGGTGGACAGGACACCTGCGCTAACCTAGTCAAATCAAATCTCTATGGAGATTTACCTGGGCCTGTTTTCACCGGTGTACGAAAACGAGTACAGTGGACGTAACCGCTGGTTTCTGGATTGGAGTTACATCTGGACATCTATAATCGATCCACATATCTGTATCCGTGCCAGCTTGAACTTTTGTTTTGACAGTTGATATCATCCACGCCGAGATCAAAGGCTCTTTCCTCTTTCCATAGTTTGGGTGTCCATATCTCGCACACCGATTTGAATTGTCAGATTCTATATAGTCGTCACATGGAAATTCCTCTTCACATCCTCTTCGCTTCAAAAGCCACTCATATGCACCAACAGTGCAATACAATCTGGTTAAAAAACATCTGAAAAATATGGTGTTCTATTTGGGCCAAGCACGCGACGCGTGGCGACTTTTAGAAACTCGCCACTCGCCACGCGCCGTGGACAATCCTACACGCGGCGACTGGCTTTTTCCTATCTCTTAACATGAAAAAACCCGCAACTCGCCACGCGCCGTAAAACGCGGCGACATGGACCTCTCCGCGCGGCGACGGGCGACTTTCACCTATCTCTGAACCCGCAAAAACTCGTCAGGCGCCACGCGCCGTAAATAGGGGCGAGTTTGGCCCTATCTCTCAACCTGGAAAAACTCGCTGCGATTTTGACTTCTGAGATTGTCAGGGCTTCTTCTCAACTGCGCCTGCCCGGGTATCATCAATTATCGGAATATTTTGCTATTTCACTGTCAGCCGCCATGTTGTGATTTTGCTGGGAGGAAAAGGTGCAGCCTTGCAATATGAGAATAATACTCGAAACATGCTATAAAATACAAACCTTTTCCTCCCAGCAAAATCACAAAATGGCGGCTGACAGTGAAATAACTTTGGATGCCGCGCGCCAGAGAGGTCCACTGCGCGTGGCGAGTGGCGCCACGCGCCGCGAGTTAGGCCCAAATAGAAAAACGCCATTCATCTCAGTGCCTTACCGCCTTAAAATATTCGCTCAGACTGCCATTCAGTACTGCTGGATTGCAAACTGATTACAATAAGGTCTAAAAAAAAGTAACTTACTGTGATTTAGATTGTAGAACAGCGCTAACCCATCTGTGTTCATTGACCCCATCAGTGACCTCAGCCGACAATGCATTCGACCATCCTCCATTCTGTACACACAGTACGCGACCTGCATGCGCGTGTGGGCGGTACAGCTAGTACTCAGGCGTTTAAAGTAACAACCAATGAACGGACGGCGTTCGAGGGTGACACGCCACCTTCGTGTATTACAACGTATATTAT
This sequence comes from Hanleya hanleyi, assembly GCA_036873755.1. Taxonomy (NCBI): domain Eukaryota; kingdom Metazoa; phylum Mollusca; class Polyplacophora; order Lepidopleurida; family Hanleyidae; genus Hanleya; species Hanleya hanleyi. The sequence continues at coordinate 6,401 of JAVTVY010001595.1, read as the reverse complement.
AATTTATGCGAGTAAATGCTGGAGGACGAATTCTTTGAAGATCTGAGTGGAAACGACATGGGGGCGTCTATTACCTTAAAACAAATACGGAAATGAACATTCCAAATTCGAATTGCCTGGCGCTTATACCTCGCTCAGATATCGGCATATTCGGAGAGGTCATGAGGCCAAGAATGCGGTTCAGAAGACCTATTAATAACGGCTTTTCTTCATCCCGGCGAATTTGTCTTCTGCCATGGCTCGGCTTTGTCGGACGAGCCATGAATAGGGATTATAGCATGCGACAGATCTTTGACCTTTTTCATGGGTTCTTCGACGTACATGTAGCCCTGCCATTGGTCAGACTAGAAACTACATGTGACATGAACACGAAGGCGATAGAAACGTTCTTAGACCAAAATTCAGATCTAAAAATCCTGTCAGTTATAAGCCTGAACTTATATAGCTGCTTAACCCTATCTGGCCTGGGTTTTTTGGGACCTGTCCAGGCCTGGGGGGCCCTCCCTAAAATTATTGTTGTTACCCCTTGAGCTAGGGTGCTGAAACTTACTACACTATACCCTTGGGTCAAGCTCTACCAGAAACTGTAAAAAATTCAAGATGGCCGCTTTGATGACGTCACATTGACGTCATTTTCAAAAACGGCATTTTTTGATCGATTTTTCGGTCAGATTTTCCGATTTTTTTTATTTTTGCAATTTCTCCACAAAACTGCATGAAAAATTAGCAAATATTAATGTGATATGAAATAAAATAGTTTTTGCCCACTTTTCATCGCGGAAAAGAGAAATTTTGAAGAAATATGACAAAAACATCACTTTTCTGGTACCCCACGTGGCTGCCATCTTGAATTTACCCATGATCCTCTGCTCGGGGGGTTATGCAAATAGGCTCAAAATGACCCCAATAAGATAAACTATAAAGTCACGGAGTTTTAGCTCTCCATTTTTTGCCGTTCCGGAGATAATGCAGAAAGTTTGGTAGGGGGGGGCCAGAATGGCCCCCCAGGACAGATAGGGTTAAATCTTGTTCATAAGTTCCTATATCATTTTGAGTTTATTCCTGCTCAGTTTCATGATCCCTTTACAAAGTTATCTGCAGTCCATCATTATCCAAGAAATCGCGAGGTAAACTTATACAGACCCTTTTATGTATCTAATTTTTCCTATTATACAGTCAGAGTCACGGGACCTCGGGAATGGAACAAGACTTAAAAACATAACATCCTCATCATTGTTTAAATCAAATCTCAAAGCTTTTTTACTTGAAAATTAATCTATTTTCAGCACTTTGCCTTTTTTGATTATTCCATTGCTTATTGAATATTCCACTGTGACCAGTTGCCGTTTAGCACTGTGACCAGAGCTATTTCTTATGGGATAGAACAAGCCCATTGGGCTCTATGTCATAATTATTTTTTTTCTTTAATTGGTGAATACAATTTCATTCATTCATTCAACATCCGAGACAAAGATACCAGTTCTTTAGATAAGAATGTAATAAGATTTCCGTCCAGCAGTACTGACTGTCAGTTTGAGGAAATCTTATAACTGTATATGTATTCTATGATGAGTTGAGGTAGGTTGCATGTGATTTTCAAATTTGGCTAAACGGATTGCCATGCAGTTAATTATTGCTGTGAATACATTACTTTCAATGTACATGTAAGTGTACAGATACAATGGCAAGAAATACTCGAGATTGAGCTTTATGCGTTGCCATAGCAACCGATTCTGTTTAATAACAACATATATAGTGATCTATAGCTTAATTGATTATGTTATATCATTCCGGGTAATGTTCCTCGGGTGGCTTGATATATTGCTGAATTGTAGAACTTAAAATTCACATACCGCCGTGAAGGTAGAATGTCATAAGAAAATAGTACCGTAGGCAATTCAATGAAAAATGAGGTTAAATATGCCTCTAATGATATATATTAACGACCAGGGGAGGTTATGAGATTTGTTGCGCTCTGTTCAATAAAATGAAAGCTGGCCCGTTTCTCCCATCTTCATATACAAGTCGATTTCTCCATTCATATTTCGAATTCGAAATGTGAACGGTGAAATCGACCTGTGTATGAAGATGGGTGGTTATTTTCATTCGACATTTGTCTGTCTGTACATGTATACCTCATGCTTCATGAAAATCAAAAAAATAAACTCATTAGCAGAAGTAAGACTTCAGTAATTAGTACGGAGTCATCTGATCTGGTAAGAAAATCAAATACATCCTTTCCCAGGGTGCTTTGCGGTACTCTGCATTTACCCCTGTAGGTGTCTCGCCATGTTTTGAATTTGAATTGAATTGAATTGAATTTATTCACCAAATAAATAATAAATAATAAATAAATATAAATGACACATTTATAATAATAGTACAATAATGTTAAATATATAGATATATTGGTAAATGATATAATTGGCGGGAATAAAACCCCTAAGGGCTTGTTCTATCCCAAAATAGAATAGCTGTAATACTAAACCTTTCTACTGGGTGAAAATTGGAAAATAAAAACGGTTACGTTAGACATTAAACAATCCTTTTTGCAGGATTCCTGCAGTTTTACTGATCGCAAAATGTATATTTATCTCGAAAAACACTAAACAGTTATTCATTGTATTACAAAACGCCAGTTTCACACAGTTTGAAGGCAGCTTTTTGACAAATTACCCTAGAACTATATGTTGCGGAAATATATATCGGTGAGTAGCGACTGATATCAATTCGCCCAGTTAGACGGTCGCCATGTTCGTTTACATTTGCGTACACTTCGCCATCCATAAGATGGCTTGCGAATCGTGTGTCTCCATTATCGCGGAGCGATATCCAGTACTTTACCGGATTCTGTTCGGCCTTCATCCGGCGGAGAACAGACTCGAGAAATCTGATCAATTACAGGTTTTCATACCACTTCTGAAACAGATATTGCCTGGGCTTACAAAATATATAGGTATGTATAACTTTTGTATCATCCAAGAGGTGTGGTGGATCTGAAATTTTGAACAAGTAGTTCATCACATGATTCGAAAATGGCGAGTTACGTTGGGGTTACGTCGGTAGACTTTAGCTGATTGGCTGACGAAGTCACGTGGTATTGATTTATGGAAATTCCCTCCTGCAGTTGCCGAAAGTAGGCTGAACATGGATACACACGATCCCAGGGTCAGTCTTACCGCGTATAGATGACCGAGATGGTTACAGGTTGATTCGTTTACTGTGGCAACAGATGACCTCGGGTCATCTCCAGCAAAGTCTGTGAGACACGTACAGCGCTAAATGGAGAGGCGCAAACGAAATGAATGCCTGGTAGAGCTTGGATCAAAGACTGTACGGTGACGTAACGTAAATCATTCCGCAATAATAAAGACGATCGATTCTCATCTGTATGAATGGTGTAGGAGTCCCAAATAAAGCCTCATATATTACTCGATTCGCGGCGAGTTCTCACCTTCCATCGAATAATACAAGCTGTTCCGTATACATCCATTATGATCGCTTGCAAAATGGATTTCGTGGAAAATGATGTATTTTCCGGTCTGAACGAGATTGTGTCAACAATTCATATCTTAAGTGTTCAGCAAACATTGTTCTTGCGATCAATATATCGTCTGTAATGAGCTGACAGGGAACTCGAATCAATAGGGCCGATATGCTAGTAGCCCATATGGTATCATACTGCTCTGAAAACACATTGACGGTGAACATGACGGCGCGCATCGCACTCGTCTTTGGTTTGTGTGTGGGTGCGTGTGTGAGAGCAGCATGTTTGAATATGTTGCGGTATATATCTGAAATTCACACACTGGCTTTATTTGTCTCACACGAGTTATCCTTTTTCTTGGATAACCTGTCTTCAACGAGATTTATGCGACGTTGTAGGTTATCCTACTGGGTCATCTTAGCCTATTTTCATAGCCACGGAGCAGAGGATCATGGGTAAATTCAAACTGGCAGCCATGTGGGGTACCAGAATAGTTATTTTTGCCATTTGTTTTCAAAATTTATGCTCTTTTGCGAGGAAAAGTTACCAAAATTTATTTTATTTCACATCAGATTATTATTTACTAATCATCTCTCCCCCAACTATGTGGGGACATCCAGCGCTACATCCAGCGCTTGCGTTGTCTGTCTGTCTGCCAGTCTCCTATTCTTGTCACTCTAGATAACGGAGAATCTGGAGGAAGGGGACGTATGTTTTTGTTAAAACAAAACAACAAAAACAACCAGCACGTGCTTCATGCCTTTGCGAAGAAAGTACATAAATGAAAAATTCGAAAAATCTTACCGAAATATCGACCAAAAATGACTTTTTTGAAATGACGCCACTGTGGCGTCATCAAAGCGGCAATCTTGAATTGTTTTATATTTTCTGGTGGAATTTGACCCAAAGGGTATGGTGTGGGAAGTTTTAGCCCTCTGGCTCAAGGGATAAGAAACATATTTAGTGGGGCGAAATGGCCCTCCAGGCTTGGGCAGGTCCCAAATCGATCAGACCAGATATGGTTGAAGGAGTATTTACGAATTCATTGAGAGCCAGGAAGTCTGTTTGTAACTCCAGGTAGTCCAAGAGAGGTCCGAGCACTAGAGCTCCGAGCGGAGTCCTAAATATATCCGAATTATGAGCTCGAAAAGGTCCTGAAGCAGTGTACAGAACAAATGCCGTGATGGCTTGATTCCCGGTGTCAGAGGAACAGATGTCCCCAGCTGGATTGTCTCCCCTGTCTATCCTTCATCAAGTTCTCTCTAACCCTTAAAGTAACCTGTGTCTGATTCCACCTTTCCCGAGGCTAGTTTAAAAATCACGTGGTGTTCAAATGAACAGTCACAATCAAAGCGTGACTGAGATACATACTCTGGAAGTGACTTGGCTTTCATCTGGATAAAACATAATCAGAGATAATGATTTTATGCATAGAACATCATCATGTCTTGCTGACATCATTGAACTCAGTTGACCGCTTCTCTTTTCTAGGAGATCATCTTATGCTTTTATTTTTTTTACTTGCCCTAATCCGAAATTATACGCTGATATGCTTGAAGCTGGACAACATCCTCCCCACAGCGCATGTTCCATTTCACAGGCTCACTAACATCGCTGTCTTCAATAGCGGAGGATGAACTTTACTACGTTGCTATGACGTATAGGGGAAAACCCACGTACGCACGGTTCAGTTTTAATCCGACCGAATAACTACTTCAGTTTTGCACATGAGTGAACTACTTCTCATATGCTCTGTCCACATAAACAGGGAAAATAATCTCCAGATAATTCTTTTTAACGCTAGGTCAACAGAGGTATTATGCAGACTTGAAAAGTAATCGAAATGTTCGGCAAACATGTATTTTACTAAAAATTATGTCACTTCCGGCGATGTGCGCACGGTCGGGAATCCTGTCCAAAAATCTGAATGGTGGCTGGGGTATTAATGGACCCCCAGCGAGGTGGTTGGCTAGACGAGTCGTCTCATTGGCTCAGCTGTTCCCCAATTTCTAACACGGTATTGAAACAGAAGGAAGGTGGAGGGCAGATAAGATTTTAACCAGACAAATCCGAGAGCAGGGTGAATTCATTGGTCTACATGTATACGCACATTACAAAGTTATGAAACAACTGAGTGGTCTATACTGCGCTTGTCCATGAAATTGTTTTAATACAAAAATGGGAGGTATTCCCTCATTGGGCTGTGTAATATCGCTTCGAACAGTGGTAAACACTTGAACTCGTGTGTTTAAATATGTGCGTCAGAAACATGCAAAAAATCATTATGTCGGGAAGACAAATTAGGTTCGCTGACTAAATTATACAACTCGTGGCCCTGTTTATCCATTACTGTCATTGAAATTTCATATCGGTTTTCCCCAGTCTATTAAGGACTAATGCATGCCCGATGTCTGAAGTACTTCAAGTATAGCAAGTGTGTCATTAAATTACCATACTCTAATAATTACAGATGTCTGCGTCATAAACTGATTGAACTAGACTCTGATGGAAAATTGATTTCCGTGAGTTGGTAATGCAACGTTCAAGTAATATTTTTGACGATAACCTTCCTATTTTAATTTTCACACAAGATAAAGACATATACACAATTTTCCGTTTTCCGTTACTTGAATTTCTCGCAGAATTTGGCTAATTAACCTAACTAAAATATTTTCAGTGAGGTTCAATTATTTTTTTCGTGGGGTTCAATATGTGTAGAATCGTGCGATAACCTTATTATGTGTCGAAATCCTTCGTTTGAGAGCGGAAAGGTGGTCCAATGCACTTCATGGTGAATTAAAACGAAGGGAGATAACTCCTATGATCAGTTTGAATTTCTCTGTTACTGTTACTGTTTCAGATCTTTGTTATTGAAAACAGTCACGTTCTTGAAAGTGTTTTGTTATTGTTTTTC
>JAVTVY010001594.1:0-34945 GCA_036873755.1 Hanleya hanleyi | reverse complement strand
ACGTGAATGGTACCAGATTTCACTGTCTCTCGTATTTATAGGGAGAACCCCGTGAGATCAAAGGATCAGGTGGTGATGTCATTGGGCTGACTGAGTCTAGCGGGGTAATCAATGGCATCGTCGTCGGGTTCATGTAGTTGTTCATGGGGTTCAGCCAGCGCGTCCTCAATAGCACGAACCCATGCCAATTGGTCGGGTGATCGGTCGTCCGGTGTAAACAACTGGTCCACAATAGGTACTACTTTCTCCAAGGCTGACCACACAGAGGGGCTTAGGAGGATACTTTGTGTAGGCTCTTGGTAGCGGCCCAGGCGTATGTGGACGGGCGGGTCGGAATATACGTAGATGGCATTGTCCAGGTGGATGAGGTCTCCGTCCAACTCACCGCTCAACACCCGTTTAAATTTAGTCCAGCCATCACGCTGTAGCGTCACCGTATTCGATAGCATGTCAGCGGGCGCCCAGTAAATAGCTTCATCGTCTTTGACCAGGGTGACTTTATCTTGATAAATGTATAACCTCACACTGGGTGTAAGAGGCAGGATGGCTCGTAGGTACATTGACATGCTTGCTGTAAATGTCGAACGGTGAATGACACACACTCTGTCTGACCCTCGTATTTATAGTGTCAATACCACAGCGCCAGGGTCAATAGGGCACAGACTAGTATGAGGCCAACCAGCCGGCGCTGGTTCCGGCGTGAGCGCTTCTGGTCCATAGCGCGAGCATCAAGGATGGCTGTCATAGTCCAGTAGTGGTGAGTGATGGCACGCCTCTCCATCGAGTGCACTCTGTGGAGGACCGCTTCTGTGAACTCGTTCAGGATCTGGCGTCGTCCCTCCACTGCTCGGTAACCCGTGAATGAATTCACCACGGTGGCATACTGTAAAATGCGAGTCGCATGGGGCTGGATCTCCGCCATGGCTCTGTAGAAATGAAGGTGTGGGATCCAGAGGGGCGTGTTTTATAGACCAGATGTAGCTCTACGGGTGTAGTCCGTGATACGTACTATTCTGACGGGTTAGTCAAAAAAAAAAGGGAGCAACAACAACAACAACAACAACACAGATTACAGATCAATCCTTTTTCCAGGTCACGCCCGATTCACGCAGACCGGAAGTGACGTCATACACCTGCGCACAACCGTGATGGAAAAAAAAATGGATATGACCTTGAACTGATCACGTGACCTCCCCGTGATGACAAATACCCAGAACCAAGTGAGTACATGCATCCCATAGTCCCAGGTCACGCCCGATTCACGCAGACCGGAAGTGACGTCATACACCTGCGCACAACCGTGATGGAAAAAACCAGAACCAAGTCAGTACATGCATTCCATACAGGCAGACGAGGTCAAAATACTCGCTTCTGATTGGCTGGTCAGGTCAGGTAAGTCACAGTGCTCCGCAAAAGTAGTGCAATGATCTAAAAATCGACTCCTTTTATACGTTTTTCTATAATCCACCATTTTGTCCCACCACCCACAGCCGCCATTTTGTCCCACCACCCACAGCCGCCATTTTGTCCCACCACCCACAAGCCGCCATCTTGTCCCACCACCCACACGACACAAAAAACAGGCCGCCATCTTGTCCCACCACCCACACGACACAAAAAACAGGCCGCCATCTTGTCCCACCACCCACACGACACAAAAAACAGGCCGCCATCTTGTCCCACCACCCACACGACACAAAAAACAGGCCGCCATCTTGTCCCACCACCCACACGACACAAAAAACAGGCCGCCATCTTGTCCCACCACACCACAGCGCCATTTTGTCCCACCACCCACACGACACAAAAAACAGGCCGCCATTTTGTCCCACCACCCACACGACACAAAAAACAGGCCGCCATTTTGTCCCACCACCCACAGCCGCCATTTTGTCCCATCACCCACAGCCGCCATTTTGTCCCACCACCCACAGCCGCCATTTTGTCCCACCACCCACAGCCGCCATTTTGTCCCACCACCCACACACACACACACACACGCATGCGCACACGCCCCATTGTGACGTCACCCAAGGTTCTGCGCATGCGCAGTGAGGCGCTATTAAGCCTACTTGCGCTTTGTATACTACTGGCATAGTGACTCAATCCGCACGGGCAGGAATCCATGTTTAAACTTCTTTCAAGCACAGCATTACGCCGAAACTCTAAGCTGTGCATGTCAGCTGTGGTACTTTCGTTGTCATGAAGATCGGTTTGAGATGAAAATTAGACGAGATGTTTCGGGGGCAGACCCAAGGAAAATTCAATTGAATTAGATATATTTTTTATCTCCTGATATAGGGAGAAATAGAAGGACGACTATATGTAGAGTAAGAGTCATTCACCAAGCCTCGATCCGTTTTTCGCTTGTTACAAACAGCTCCAAATCTAATCATTCCTGCAGCCGTTTAGACGAAAGGTATATGCAATCGAAGCCAGGAGATTGAGTAAGAGTATGAATCCGTGTTGTATACAAGGAGCCGTCTATGACTGCGTTTATGTGTGTCTGCGAACGTCCGTAACGTACGTCACAGTATGATGATGCTATGGAAATGAAAATCCGATTGTTGCATAACGTCACAGTACGACGCTAGGAAATGTTATTTCAATTGTACATTAACGTCATAGTAGACGTTGTAATCGACATATTGATCCGATTGTTGCAACGTCAGAGTACGACGCTGTAATGGAAATCCGATTGTTGTATAACGTCACAGTACGACGCTATAATGGAAATCCGATTGTTGCATAACGTCACAGTACGACGCTGTAATGGAAATTCCGATTGTTGCATACCGTCACAATACGACGCTAGGAAATGTTATTTCAATTGTACATTAACGTCATAGTAGACGTTGTAATCGACATATTGATCCGATTGTTGCAACGTCAGAGTGCGAAGCTGTAATGGAAATCCGATTGTTGTATAACGTCACAATACGACGCTATAATGGAAATCCGATTATTACATAACGTCACAGTACGACGCTGTAATGGAAATTCCGATTGTTGCATACCGTCACAATACGACGCTAGGAAATGTTATTTCAATTGTACATTAACGTCATAGTAGACGTTGTAATCGACATATTGATCCGATTGTTGCAACGTCAGAGTGCGAAGCTGTAATGGAAATCCGATTGTTGTATAACGTCACAATACGACGCTATAATGGAAATCCGATTATTACATAACGTCACAGTACGACGCTGTAATGGAAATTCCGATTGTTGCATAACGTCACAGTATGACGCTGTAATGGAAATTCCCATTGTTTCATAATGTCACAGTACGACGTTGTAATAGAAATGTATCAAAATGTAGCTCAATATTCACCACAAAGCGATCAATTGTCATCAAACATGAGGGACAGAATTTCGTCTATATATAACAGAGGAGCCATGCGTCCGTGCGTGTGTTGTAGCGTTCGTCCGTGCCACTGTGTCAGTGCAACTGGGTGGTGAGATGATCTTAGAAGTGGTGTCTGGTGACTGTAGGGGATGGTAAATGTATACACTGAGAACATCATTGTGTTGAAGGACTTATCACCTGAATTGCGTTGAAAATGACACAAGTTGTATTAGAATCAACACGAATTTGTGTTGAAATCAACACGATTTTCTGGTGATATGTTGATTTCAGCACAAAGTGGTGTTCAATCCAACAAAAATATTTGTGTTGAAGCCATTTTAGCACAAAACTGTGTTAAAAAAGAACACAATGTGTTTCTCAGTGTACGGGCCGGGGTCTCTGTATCGCGTGCATTGCAAACCGACATCAGTAAATTATCAGTACATGTACATACTTCTTATACATGATAATTTATATAATAATATTGAAAGATATATCTGTAAATTACATTGAATTATTTCATTTAAATTCGGCTTTTGTTTAACTTGACATCAACGCCTAGATTCATTTCTGTCTTAAAATCGCAAAGATGAAGAAATTAACACAACACATATCGTATTTTATATACATATTATTATTACATTTACAGTTATGTTTGTATCTGCCGTTAAACTCGACGGGCCGGGGTAATTGGGGGGTATATGAAAACTTGGAGATCTCAATATACTAATATTTGTGGTTAGATCTAGTGAATGTAAAGTATGTTTCTAATTACATATTTCTGGAAAAATAAATAAGACAGATACTGCCTATATAAGCTATATAAGCGGGAAAAACATGATCGAATCCACTTGACTAATGTCATATTACATACAATCAGTTGTCTCATTTTACCATATTTGTGGTTATCTGAGTAAACTGTCAGGCGACAAATGCGCTGTAGATGCCCTTAACATCGCAACGACCCTTAACATCGCAATGCGTTATTAAGAGTCGACATGACGGCCCTTAACATCGCAACCCAATGTTCTCTTTCAAGTGACCATGGCTAGGTTCCATAGAACCCCCACATCATATACCCATACTCACTCTACACCCAAGGTCAAAACCCACACAAACATGCAGACAAGTTCCAAGCCTAGCTGCGCTTTGTCTACTACTATGACTGCGCCATTACGTGAGGATTGTCCCAAAGATTTAGTGTGGTGAGCTTCAGTCCGCTAACCAGAGTGATGAGAAAATATTTACGGGGAAGTGAAATCAGCGAAATAACCCAGTCTAGATAGAGTTAAATTGACGTAATTATGGAAAGTAACTGGACAAGGGCAATAAATTGAGTGCGTAATTAACCGAGTCCAGCCAGGAACAGCTCGCTAATTCAGCCCATTTCACAAGTACACGGCTTATTGTCACGATAACAAGTGAATTTGGAAATATTCGAAGATACAATGTTTCGACTAATAATAGTCATCTTCAGTGATAAATTATAATATAATTATGTTCCTACATTGCGAAACACCCTGCCAGAAAAAAAATCACTCGGGTGCGAATCTAACACACCACTTAGGGGATACCGTCCCACTGCTCTACCGATTGTGCTATACCGTGTTCAGTCGGGAACAAATCGCTAAAATTTCAATCCATTTCACAAGTACGCGGCTTATTGCCACGATAACAAGTGCATTTTGGATATATTCGAATATACGAAGTTCTGGCTAATAGTTGCAGTCATCTTCAGGGATAAATTATAATATAATTTGTGAAACACCCTGCCAGAAAAAAAAATGACTCGGATGAGAATCGGATTCACGACTTGAGGGATACCGTCACACTGCTCTACCGACTTAGCTATACCGAGTCCAGTCGGGAACAGCTCGCTAATTCAATTCATTTCACAATGTTTCGACAAATAATTGCAGTCATCATCAAGGATAAAGTATAATATTAAGCGTATAAAGACGCTTGTGTAGTGTTTTGTAAGCCTACTATATGGCTAACTGGTTGATAGCCCTGTAACAAGATATACCTTGAAAGTTGAGTTCGTGGAAAACTATATTTCGCGGATGAATCGTTTCGTAGGACAATCACTTCCCAATCAAACTGATTGAAGTTTGGAAATCCTAAGTAAATCTTATTTCTCATACTTCTATATATTTGAAAACACGTTGGGACTTTGCGATATTAATTGTCTACCTTGTCGATATCATGTTCATTGTGATGTTCAGGGCCGTCATGTCGACCCTTTACGTCGCATTGTGTATTCCAGGCCCTCATTTTGACAAGTTACGGGTCGTTGCGGTGCTCTGTAATGCACTGTTGCCATTACCAACGATCGTCCTTGTCGATTCAGGACTGTGTATAAAAAGGCTTTATATTCCTCTCGATCTAATGTCATCTAGACAGTTGTTTAGAATTACAGTATAGTAAATTCGGCTTTTGTTTAATTTATCACCAAAGCAAGAAAAAAGCTTCATTTCAGTCTGAACATCACGCAGAAGCAAAGTGGAAAGATCAAATATTAAATTATATATTAACTACATATATTTTTAATACAAATTGAGTTAATGTTTGTCTACCATTAGACCCAACGGGTCGAGTGGATGTACACATTGAACACTATTTTAGTTCCATCAGCTCCTGATCTAGCGGGACACGCGCTTCGAAATCGCATGTCATGCCACGCTGTGCTGTGCCTGTCCGCGCCTGGGCCTGTCTGCTTCCGGCCGGGGTGGGGGAGCCGCTTCCTCTCTTGTCTGCCCTCTCAGGGCAAGGACTTCAGGCTCACCTTAATCCTTCGTCCTTCACCCGACGTTTCATCCAAGCATTCAAACATTCCAGCTCTTGACGCCGTTTTGGATCCGCAAGGAGTGGAGTCACTGTTCCGGGCAGAGACATCTGCGATAACTCAGCTTCGAATTGCTGATGGATATCTGGAGGGTAGCGTTCTCCTCGGGCAGCTTTTGGCCTGCGTGGTGATGAAATACAACAATGTTAAACGCATCCCATAATTGAGAGGAAATATAGCGATACAATCAAATGAAACTTCATTGGCATAACTGTAATCAAACGAGAAATTGGTTGTTTATATTTAATTGGTAGCAAGTTACAGTCCAAATATCCAGACTGAAATTGATTGATTAATGTATGGCAACATGTCCTCATGGAGATGTTTTATGGTGGATATTAAAACCGTCGACATTTCCGCCATGTAGTCCCATACTTTTAATATAATAATATATCCATAAACAGCATGCAAATAGGCTAACCTGGATCGCCGGTCCAGATAGTTGCGCCTGTCATCTTCCTCAATGTCATGTAAAATTGGACTGGAGGAAGGAAAGATGGAAAATATCGCCGGTGTGGAGACACGGGGATCCGGAGTTGAGACGGTCTGTCTGGGAGGCACGTCGAATTTGTGTTGCTTTATGATCGTTCTTTCTCCCTTAGCAGCCATTGGCCTTTGGCGCTTTGGTTCCCCAAGTGAAGACGGAGCGGACCTACATACCTCAGCAATCTGTGAAGACATCGAGTCCCAGCTTATGTTATCATCAATGACAAGGTCATCTTCTATCACAGCGACATTATCCTGGGGTTTCGCAGGATGTGATCTTGGTCCCTTGGCCGCCATCGGTCTCTGGCGTTTTTGTCCCCTTTGTGAAGATGGGGCGGACCGCCATTGTTCGAAATATTGCGATGTCAGAGAGTCACAGCTCACGTTGTCATCGATGACAAGATCGTCTTCGATGATATGGGTATCATCTTCATCTTCTGTGACAATAGGGGCCTTGTTTCTGGCGAACAATGGCCCATCTTTGCCACCTTCCTTCTTTGTGAGCTGTTTAACTTTGTTGTTCTGGCAGAACTTGAATCTGGTACAGGAAGAAATTGACGTCTTGTCTGCTCTGAACAAGTTAAGCAGCCTTGAACTCAGAGATTTTGGTGGACTAGAGATACTTTTACTCTCTCGCCGTGTGGTCACTATTTCTTCCGGGGTCAGAACGACTTTAGAGCTGTTACAACCCATGATTATGACTGTGTATCGAAACACTGCTACATCCGAATGTATATCAAACAATGTATGGTTACTATACGATAGCTGATTGTGACGTTACGTTAGTCTGGAATGCCCGGATGTGCCGGCGTCAACGTCCAGATGGGCAAACGCAGTTACCTCCCTTATGCGGTACTATAGATACTGTAACGTCCAATGTTCCTGAGAGCGCAGATGTTTCACGTTTTAACTGTACTTTCCGAAATATATGTAGGTGGAATTAGTGGGCGATATAGTGCGTGATATAAACTGTCAAGAATTTATTGAGGATGAGATGTTCAATTTGTGCATATTTCATGAGAGTCATGTACGTATCTCTCAAATATATAATCGTTACGTTTTCATAATGCAATAGTTTTTGATCAAGGAATAAGTTGAATAACTAGCTTGATTTATCGGAGGTTTGTATTTGTATTCATAATATTTTTTCAATTTCAGAGTTTATCATGGCGGCTCAAGCGTTTTCCATCCTGGCTGTGCTGTGTTATACGAGCTCTTTCCTTCTATATCTCATCTACATAATTTTCCCCTCTCTTCATCAATCTCGCCCGCTCACCATGGTCCTGTGTCTGCTCGGATTTTCTATAGGTAGGTCTATTGTTCTCACCATGGTCCGGTGTCTGCTCGGATTTTCTATAGGTAGGTCTATTGTTCTCACCATGGTCCTGTGTCTGCTCGGATTCTCTATAGGTAGGTCTATTGTTCTCACCATGGTCCTGTGTCTGCTCGGATTCTCTATAGGTAGGTCTATTGTTCTCACCATGGTCCTGTGTCTGCTCGGATTTTCTATAGGTAGGTCTATGTAAAACAATATCTGAAGTTTCGAACAAAGGTCCTGTACCTCACTTACACTTATAAAGGGATTGTTCTTTTCTCACACTCATTCACGGGGATATTCTATCACTTCAATGAGAATGATCTGTGTTTCAGCCGAAATCCCGCTTAAATCGGCAGCAAAATATTATTCGTGGGTGGATGAGAAGCCGAAACCCGCTCTAAATTAGTAGTGCGCTTTTCCCCGCGCCTTCGAAGATTCTGAAATACGCTCTACAGAATAAACAGCTATTTGTTCTACCAAATTTTGTTTGTTTGCTCAACTCTTCTACCAGGGAATTGAGACGTTCAATCGTCTGACGTTCTCGTAAAGTTGCAAATAAACCGGTTACTTTGTGTGAAATTTCGGATATACATTGAAGGTCAACATTAAGGAAAAGTCAGATGTTTGGAGAAACTAAGCTAGATTCGCTCTTTGTGAAAGGACTGCCTCACTTGCGGGCGTCAGTTTGCCTTTCTAAATACGAGCAAAATATCCTGGAAGTAAATGCTAACATATCAGCTCGAAGAAACAGTTGTTTATCTTGTAGAGGGTTTCTGATCATCGTGAACGCAGAAAATTCGCACTAATCTTAAAGCGGATTTTGGCTTCCTAACGTGGGCTTGGACATTCAGGAATAATTTACAGCGTTGTAGTGTTGGTCTTATTTCTCGACTACCATGAAAGGGATGGTCGAGCTGGATATTTTCGAAAGTGTTGGAGTTTTGAACCCAATTTTAAAAATTTAAAATCTATGGCTAGACAGTTTGTGGTATTTATGAACTGCGAAAGGAGAAGTTACGTTTTCTTATGTATTACGTTCAGTGAAGCCAAAATTGTATTTCTTTAATTCTGCACAAAAACCTTGTTTTATACAAAAAAAATAGCAAAGTTACATAGTGTTAACGCTCAGTCAAACATGACGTAAATAGCTTCAAGTGATGTTTGAAGTTGGGTTTCGGCGTTTCCGTATACATTGTATATCAAAAATATGTCACCTTAGACCAAAACGAATTTTAAGGGTCCGAGAGACCTTGGCAGAGGTGATCCAGCTTTAAAATAGTGATTTAACGTTTTTTAAGGACTTTTCGACTATAGATTTCACTTTATCATTTAGAGAAAACGCGAACATGAAGAAATTATTTATTTCTGATGAAAATGAGTGTTTATAAAGTTGGCCAGTTATGAAATCTGCAGGTAGTACTCCGTCAGACAGGAGATTAACACCTTTCCGCGATCGCTCCAGCGGGTGTCTGTACAATGTGTATTGTGGCTATATGATAGTACTTCTTGATCGGCCTGTAAGCCCGATCCTCCCCAAACACTGTATCCGCTATGTAATTTCGTATACTTATTGTACTATTATAATTTGTTTTGCTAATTTATAAAAAGACAGACGCGAAATTGGTATCGTTATGATTTATTTATTTTATGCAGCTAAACAAAACAAATCACTCATTGGTTTCCGTTTGACCTCAGTCATACATTTTCATAACATTTACGAATCAAGAAAGCCATGGGACACAAGAAATATGTTTTCCGACCATTTGCCCAGAAATAACATCGAAAATAGGCAAGATGTGTTTTCCCGTTTGAACTTTCTCTAGTAACGCTAGCAGTAGGCTGGACCCAGCCCCTGGAAACAAGAGGAAGTAACTCTGCCTATTAAGAAATGCTTTAAACAATAATAATTTTTTTTTTTATTTTTTTTTTATTTACTTATCAAACGTTATATAAATAACATGAAATAGAGACTCATCCAGTCTACGCTAGCAGCCGATCGGGATATTGGTTACCTTGATTGGATAAGCGTGGCCACGTGACCTACATCGAAGCGATCATTGGCCAGAGCCCTTCGGTATTTTATATTTTCTGAGCGGCTTCTCGACAACGTTTTATGGAAATCTCGTTTGTTTCCCAATACACAAACTTGATTAATAATTCACAGAGACTAATCGCTTGACTTTTTTATAGCGAGGCGTCTATATTTTCAAGTACTTGACATTTACTCAGAGCTCCCGTCGTGCCCCCGCAATGCACAACTGACCAGGTGTGAAAATGACAATCGTCAGCGAATCTTACTGGAAAATGTAGCAAAAAAAATCGCTTTGATTTCGCTTTTTTAAAGTGAACGTAAAGGCTGAGGCAACATGCACTCTGTGGGAAAGAGCTACATTGAAATACTGAAATAGCAGCAACAAATATTTTTGGGGATTTTTTTGCACCGAGTACGAACGAAATTATCTCCGTTGTATTATTGTTCCCCAGCTGCCGCCATGCTGGCTATCTCACTCAGAGCAGTGACGTTGTATCACCTTGGAGCTCTTTATTCGTGGAGTTAGAAAGCGCAGAAAGCATGTAAACATAGCGACGCACGAGGAGGCTAGCCTGACTTCAAGTTCTGACAAAGAGACATATGAAGGTTTACAGGGTTACCAGTTTGAACCAAAACGCTCCGATGTCGACGAAAGTAGTGAGTAGTTCATCGAACGTTTCAGGTCAGTAAACACTTGCTGGAGACACGCAACACAATCAAAACACGCTTGAAACAGCCGAGCTCTCCACCACCGCAATTACAATTCGTGCTACAGCGATGCCGAAACAAAGTGATACTACGTCACAGGAAAATATCACGTGCTCCGTACAAGCGTTTTCATTGGCGCAAGGCTAATCAATAAACTGATATGGCCGACTCCAGTCGCTCGTTGCATCAGTCAATAATTCCCGTGTTTGGAATTTTTTTTTTGGAAGGGAAAAAATCACAAAAAATATTTGTTGCTGCCAAATGATACTTTTAATATAGTTCTTCCACACAGTGCGTGTGTTGTCGCAGCCTTTACGTTCACTTTAATGATTTAGACACAAAAATGTGTTTGAAATGAAAAATTTGCCGACTTGTTACAGAGTATTAGCTGTCACTTTATTAAAAGTGAGGAAATATAGGCAATAAAATGAATAAAGTCGCACGGATGTACTCGTCTTCGGTTTTCTCCGTTTTAAATTTGGTATGGACCTAAAGTTTTCAACTCTGATAACTTCCACACTTACCGACCTAAAGTCTTGAAATTTTCAAATTTTGTTTAGCATATATAGAACTAGTGAACTGTGCTTCAAATTTTCTAATTTCGCTTTAGTTTTTTTTTAGATATTCGCGTTTTTATGAACTTCAGCTTTTTTTGAAATAAACTTGAATAAAATCACTTCTATAGCGAAATTATTAAAAGTGTGGCACAGTTTACTAGTTCAGATAGCTAATAATATATGCCTTGAATTCAATCAATTTGCACCAAGCATTTAGAAGATATGTGCTGTGAAAAATTGGGTACCGGTATACTTTTCGAAAATACTACTGTTCAAACCTGCGTAAAGTATTTATTCTTGAAATAAATGCGAAATCATAATAATATCCAGTTTCTCCGCAAGAACAGCTTTCAGAAAATATATCATATGATAAAATTGGTCAAAAGCTTGTCGAGTAACTAAGCAAGCATCTTCACCAGCCAAGTCAACTACATCGCGAAGCTCTCTACGCTGTACAGAGCAACGTGATGTACGTCGACTTGGCTAGAGAAGATGCTAAGCAAGAAGATAAGAGGTTTATAGTGAGCCTCTGGCTAGGTCTCTCGGACCCTTTATGTTTTTAGTAACCACAACGCCGTGATATTACATCGACATATTATTTTGGTTCAAGGTGTCATATTTTAGATATATTGAAAATCCATGCTAAAATGTATACGAAAAGCCGTAAATAGACGGAAGTCTCATTTCAAACGTCAGTCGACGCTGTTTTATGTCTTTTTTTTGTTCAAATCGCTTTTCCTCCGTGGTCCGTCGTCCGTCCGTCCGTAAACAATTTCTTGTTATCGCGATTTCTCAGGAACTGCTTTATGGATCTTTCTCAAATTTGGTACACAGGTTCCCCTTGGGGTCTAGTTGTGCAAGATACGTTTTCTGGTCCGATTCCAAAATCCAATATGGCCACCAGGCGGCCATCTTGGATTTCCCCATGAAACCTTGTTATCGCGATTTCTCAGGAACTACTTTATGGATCTTTCTCAAATTTGGTACACAGGTTCCCCTTGGGGTCTAGTTGTGCAAGATACCTTTTCTCGTCCGATTCGAAAATCCAATATGGCCACCAGGCGGCCATCTTGGATTTCCCCATGAAACCTTGTTATCACGATTTCTCAGGAACTACAGCATGTATCTTCCTCAAATTTGGTACACAGGTTCCCCTTGGGGTCTAGTTGTGCAAGATACCTTTTCAGGTCCGATTCGATAATCCAATATGGCCACCAGGCAGCCATCTTGGATTTCCCTATGAAACATTGTTATCGTCATTTCTCAGGAACTACTGTATGGATCTTTCTCAAATTTGGTACACAGGTTCCCCTTGGGGTCTAGTTGTGCAAAATATCTTTTCTGGTCCGATTCGAAAATCCAATATGGCCACCAGGCAGCCATCTTGGATTTCCCCATGAAACCTTGTTATCACGATTTCTCAGGAACTACAGCGTGGATCTCTCTCAAATTTGGTAAACAGGTTCCCCTTGGGGTCTAGTTGTGCAAGATACCTATTCTGGTCCAATTTGAAAATCCAATATGGCCACCAGGCAGCCATCTTGGATTTCCCCATGAAACATTGTTATCGTCATTTCTCAGGAAGTACTGCATGGATCTTTCTGAAATTTGGTACACAGGTCCCACATGGGGCCTAGTTGTTCAAGGTACCTTTTTTGGTCCGATTCGAAAATCCAAGTTACGCTTCAAATTAATACGGTATTTCGGAGTTATGACGTTGCATCACAAGAGTCGGCGGATGAAACGGTGGGGCATATTCTATATATCCGTACCTTCACCTTCCATATCAAGGAGTTCAAATAATTCGGAATTAAAAAGTATGTCTTCGAGTTTTCTTTAGTCCATGCAGTTTGCAAGTGAACTGCCCCACCGTTTCGTCTGCCGGGGTCGGCTACATGAAGGGACGTCACTCTTGTGACACAACGTCACAACTCGACAACTGTAGACTACTGCATGTTTCGATCCAAGGTAGATAATCAGGATTCAGACACTTTCAAAGTTTCAAATTTACTGCGCGGATCGGATCCCTTCAGTATTAAGTATTGTACCATCTTACTATTTTCGAGCATGGTATCTTAAAAGATATGTCTCAAACTAACCCAGTAAACAGAAAATAATTAGCATTCGTTCCTAATTATAAAACCTTAAGTATGTTTCATAGCTCATGCCAAATTGTCAAAGAGATATTTGTCTTCGCTTCCAGTACCCAATGATGACACGTGCAAAAATAATTTAAAAAATACTACAAAACGAAGACGAAGGATCCTCTGTACATGTACATTCACTTTCAGACTAACTTGTAGTCTTGTACTATAACAACCGACATAAGTACAGTTTCTAAAAATCTTGAAACTCCTGAAACTTAGAAAGATATCTTGGTGTTTTCCAGTGTCCCTTTTTCGATCTTTTTCGCTCAGATTCGAAATTCTGTAAACAAAATTACAAATCAATCGCTTGTTCCTAGTAACAATGGACAAAAAGATCCTCTTGTCATTAGCTTACAATTATCGGACAATGGTGGGCGCCAAGATCCTTCAGGATCTTTCGTTAAATGTGAGAGTTTACAATATAAAACTCCGGTACAAAACACAGATAATTGTGCAGAATTGAAGAAATTAAAGTTTGTCTTCATTAATAACTGAACATCTAGAGAGTTTCTCTTATTCCTCGGTTCATTGTCATTAATGTCCTGCATTATCGATATACCAAACTTTAATCATTTATCTTAATCATATATCATTTATTTGATTTATGCAGATTTTTCGCGAATTCCTGAAAAAAGTAACCAAAAAACACCTCTTTTCGTTTACTTTCAGTTAGCCTGCAGATGATGGGTATGGTTGTTTTTGGAGTGAAAGTTCCCGAGTATTTTACCGAAGTGGTTAAGGCCCATTTCCCGCAAATGTTGGACGGTTTAGCTATTTCCTGGTCTTTTGGTGTAGCTGTCGTTTCAATGTTATTGGCCACCGCGTCTGGAGTATGTGTATTTTTGGAATTCAGAAACATTACATTCCCACCGGATTTCTTCGATGGATAATCTAAGAAAATTATAACGCCTTTCTGACATTCTGTGATTAGATTTACATTGACTGCTATCTTACTTCTTGCTTCTGTTCGCGTTTAAACCAAGGGAAACAACTCCATCCTGGTGTGCATTCCAAATCAACAAATGATGCTTGTCGATCAGAGAAGGCTACCATTCAAATTCGATATTTTGAAATCAATGCGCAGATTCTGGTTACATATTTTAGACAGCAACGATTCACTCGTTCATGCTCACCATTCACTGTAGCAGTTGGGCTGGGTTTTCTAAAAAAACTATACTTGAACAATGTGGTCTCGGTTACCTCTTCAAAATCAAGGATTCTGTTGGTGTATCTAAATTGTCATTACTATTACTGGTCAACATCTGTGATATGAAAAAACATATAGTCGGTTCAATTACGTCTTCAAAGAAACTCAATGTACTCTGTTCGTTAGCATCCCATTTTTACTCGTGAGTAGTAGTATAAGGCTAAATGCGCGCGGATTGACACCAGAGGGCGCTGTTGACCTACTTGTGACGTCACGTCCGGTTCCGGTCACGTCACCGGAAGTGACATTTGACCCCTGCGCATGCGCACAATACCGGATATTAATAATGGTGCGCAGGGGTCAAAGGTCACTGTGACGTCCCAAGTAGGTCAACAGCGCCCCCTGGTGTCAATCCGCTGCCATTTCACCTTATGCGCAACCGGATATTAATAATGGTGCGCAGGGGTCAATGTGTATCGCACGTCATTCTCCGTGAATCGGTTTTGTCTACGTGCTGCTCGTCTGACGTCACAAAAGGTCATATGCAAATTCCCAGGGTCAATACGACCGAATAAGCCCTTTCAAAGGGGTAAGGAGACGTCTACGGAACCCTTTATGTGACGTCACAAAGGTCATATGCAAATTTGATAAGAGGTATACTACGGTATACAAAAGAACCAAAAACCACATTGTTGTAGGAAAAACATATTTTATTTTATAACAGAGAACACAACATATATACAACAGTTATTCCCTTTATTATAACATCAACGCCAGAAGTCCAGTGCAATATCTGCAGTGTAAGTTCCTATTTACTTTATTAATAATGGTGCGCAGGGGTCAAAGGTCACTTCCGGTCACGTGACCGGAACCGAAAGTGACGTCGCAAGTAGGTCAACAGCGCCCCCCTGATGTCAGTGCGCGGGCATTTCACGTTATGCGCAACCGGCTGTCAATAATGGTGCGCAGGGTGCAATATGTATCGCACGTCATTCTCCGTGAATCGATTTTGTCTACGTGCTGCTTGTGTGGCGTCACAAAGGTCATATGCAAATTCCCAGGGTCAATACGACCGAATAAGCTCTTTCAAAGAGTCACGAGACGTCTACTGGGCTATATATACGAGGATCAGTCATGGCACGAAAATAGGTGTTATACGATGTTATTATTACGAGTCTATGATCAGTGCGACCACAGGGTCGAGCGTGTCGTGTCCAGTGCATCTCCGCAAATTGTAAACAAACAAACAAAAATAGCGGTCGCACAACGTCGTCCTACGTTAGTCCAAGATGACCGACAGAGCATGACGTCATCGCGGACCAGCAAATCTCAACATGTTGTCTTCTGTGGTATGAATGAATTAGATACATTCACCGCCCGTTAGTTTTATATAATTTTGCATGGTGCAATCGCTGGCAAAAGGTTAAAAAACATCTGTGCAGGTTTGTTTGTGTGAGATCATGAAAAATGACGTACAGAGGGCAAATTCCCGGATGTTCCGAGCATTAAGATCGTAGCGCCATCTATACACTCTGGACGCAAGGACGACAACTCTGACTAGGCGAAACCTCTGTGGGCCAAATTCCGGGTGATCTCCCCTGATTCGAACAATCTATACGGGGAATGCATGTATGGGATAGGGGTGGTCATTTTTTTATTGTTCTTGTGGATTTTACTATGGGGTGTGGCATCTTGTTTTCTTCGTCTCGCGATAGTGAACACGATAGCAGGGGTCTCGAAGCCATGCAGTGAAAATTTTTCTAAAGTTCAGGTGTTTCTGGCAATAGGTCCATACTGGTGCAGTGGACAATGTTGGTCCCACTGGGAAACCCACTCATGGACATTTGCGGTATTGGGTCGTGGGAGGTGTCAAAGTGAAGCGCTCCTCCAGGGCGATTAAGTCATGGGTGGGTGTACGTAAAATTAGGATTGGGTTTGAACATATAAATTCCGGAAACACGGACTTTACCCCTAAAATAGGGAAAACCCTTATCAACCAGGTCTAGATGGGCCAATATCGCTTCCCAGCGGATCGGAACCTGCCGAGAGAGGCATGGTGGGTTAGTGGGTGTATGAAAAATTAGGATTGTTTTTTTAGGATTTGTCCCGAAAATATAAAAAGCGGGACGCGGAATTTACACCAAAACCATGGTGAATCAAGGATGTTTTGGGGTCCACTATTGATACGAATGGGGCGTGCGAGGTGTCATAAAGAAGCACTCGTGAGGGAACATCCGACTGGATGGATGTGACGTGGAACTAACGTCATTCCGTGCATGCGCAGTAAAAAGAAAGGGCATGGGAATGGACGTTTTGGGATCGAGATGGGCCAATATTGGCCCAAATGGGTCGTGAGAAAAAGTGAAGCGCTCCTCCAGGGCGATCAAGTCATGGGTGGGTACATGTACATATAAAATTCGGAAACACGGACTTTACCCCTAAAATAGGGAAAACCCTTATCAACCAGGTCTAGATGGGCCAATATCGCTTCCCAGTGGATCGGGATCTGCCGAGAAAGGCATGCTGGGTTAGTGGGTGTATGAAAAATTAGGATTGGCTTTTTCATATAAAAGCGGAACACGGACTTTACACTAAAATAGGGAAAACCCCTATCAACCAGGTCTAGAGGGGCCAATATCGGTCCCCAGCGGATCGATCTGCCGAGAGAGGCAGGGTGGCTTAGTGGGTGTAGGTAAATTTAGGATTTGGTTTGAACATATAAAAAGCGGAACACGAACTACACCTAAACCATGGGGAATCATCCAGGAAAGTGGGTATGGTGGCATCGGCAGGGTCGCATTTAAAATTAGGATTTGTCCCGAAAATATAAAAAGCGGAACGCGGAATTTACACCTAAACCATGGTGAATCAAGGATGTTTTGGGGTCCACTATTGATACGAATGGGGCGTGCGAGGTGTCATAAAGAAGCACTCGTGAGGGAACATCCGACTGGATGGATGTGACGTGGAACTAACGTCATTCCGTGCATGCGCAGTAAAAAGAAAGGGCATGGGAATGGACGTTTTGGGATCGAGATGGGCCACTATTGGCCCAAATGGGTCGTGAGAGGTGTCAAAAGTGAAGCGCTCCTCCAGGGCGATCAAGTCATGGGTGGATGTATGTAAAATTAGGATTGGGCTTGAACATATAAAAACCGGAAACACGGACTTTACCCCTAAAATGGGGGAACCCTTATCAACCAGGTCTAGATGGGCCAATATCGCTTCCCAGCGGATCGGGACGCCCGTCAACACGCCTTAAACGCCCTGCCTTAACGCCGGTCGTGGCGCATTAACGCCTGTCTCAACACCTTAACGCCCTATCGTAACGCCTTAACGCGTTATCTTAACGCCCTAACTTAGCGCCTCTACTAACGCCTCTAACGGCTTAGCGCATGTGTGGTACACCCTGTACCCTATAGCCCGTAGGGCATAGGGTACCCAAGGGTGCGGATGTACCACACATGCGTTAAGGCGTTTGAGGCTTTAGTAGAGGAGTTAAGCTAGGGCCTTAAGATAAGGCGTTACGGTAGGGCGTTAAGGCGTAACGACGAGCGTTAAGGCGTTCAGATAGGGCGTTAAAGGAGTACTCACCTTATTTTGAGTGTGACTATATTTATCAGCAATCGTATTCCAAACCTTATTATATAAAACTTATGTTGATAGAATGCGCAATAAAAGAAATATTGAATATTTGTTGCTCGCCACGGCTTGCACTGGGCGCCGCCATTGCACCTCTGCGTGACGTTTTTAGATGAGTGGAAGTGAGTGTATACTCATCTAAAAACGTCACAACGTCATGGAAATTTAAGGTTGATCATGTTGGTTATGCCGATAATTCGCACGAGAAGGAATTCAGTAAATTCATTGACGTTCTAGTTGATTTTAGTAGTTCCGGAGTAATCAAGAAAATGTTCACTAACTTAGAAGCATCGTCGTTCAACTCAATCACTGGACAATAGCAGAGAACGCTCTTTTAGTTTACTGCTCAGTTTCAAATTTTGTCCAAATTGAATAGGGCAAGTCTCGGTTGAAAAACTTGGGGAAGAATTTTTTTTACGTTGGCGGAGATACCGTAAACCAATTTACTTTTAGGAATTACCCCCGTGAGATTTGTCGCGCCAGTTTTTTCCTCGAATTAAAACTGGGACCCAGAGTAATTCAAACGTCCGTAGTTGGAACGTCCCTGTGTCAAGCGTTAGCCGTGACGCTGTTCTGAATGCTGACGTCATCAGTCACGTCATCCCACAGGCAATATGGCGGCGCCCACGTCGACCTCAAAGCGGAAACATGGCTTCACAAATTGTAATAAAAATAATAGGTTATCACCCTAAACGAAAGTAAAATAGTTGGTCATATTTCTTTAAGAGTCTAACCTTTGTAATAGGGACCTATATAAAATATCGTAAGTACTCTTTAAGGCGTAACGACGGGCGTTGACGGGCGTCACTGCATTTCGCTGAATTAGTGTCAATTCCATGGAATGTCTAGAACAATCAGAGCTTCTGAGCTATTTCACCAGGGAGTTGAGGCGTTGAGCTGAGCGTGGGCGGGCGTTACTGTCCATGAAAGCAAGCGCATCCCAAAAACGTGCACAGTCGACGTTCAACCGTGAACGTGGGTTATACATGCTCTGAGTGCGAACGAACGTTCACCAGACATTACGATATGATGCGACTCCAGGAGAATATACATGGGATTGAAGACACCGAGGAGTCCACTGAGGCGGATGCTGATACAGAGACTGCTGAGAGTCCATCGGCTGATATTGAAACAGAGACTGCTGAGAGTCTATCTACTGATATGGAGAGCTTGACCTCAGATAGTCAGCCTACATCCCAGGAAAGTGAGGTAGAACCTACCTTCTGGGATCGTATTGTGCATGAAGTTATTAATACCCATGCTGGGGCGATCGAAGACGCCGGACAGGATAACTTTCAACAGGCGTACATAAAAATTCGCCCTTGCATCAGGAAAACAGCCATGGGCAGCTATGAACGGTATAGTCTGCTACCCCACGCACAGGTCCATCATGAAGACCAAGAGTCACTTGGAAGAGGATATGGGGTTACCACCCACCGAGGACCTGCACAATGCGATCAAAATGCGCAAACAGCTGTTCCAGAACATGTTGTCGTTACAGTATCCTGGCCTGCCCGACGACGATTAGAACAAACGAATCAGAGCGAACATGGCCGAAGATTGAACTTTCTGAAATGGCGACATCTGATTGGACAAGAACAACCGAGAATACGTCTAACGGGTAAGAACGAATATGACAGATGCCGCTCCAAATGACGGCGTCTGATTGGACAAGAGCCTTCTTGAATTGTAAACATTACAAGCGTCAGATCCGTCATTCATAATTCAGCCGTCGTCCATTAGAAAATATCCGCGTCCATAATCCAAAGACCTATTCCATATTCCATATAACAGTATTAGCACCAAATTCAAAAAGACAATTATAGTATACATAAACATAGGCTTGTTTCCTGCAAGAGAGAAGCGGTCAACAGTTTTCAATGATGCCGGCAAGACATCATGATGTTCCAAAAATATCAAATCCGTATCGCTGATCAGTATTCTTAATCCATAATATTCGTTGCAAAGTCGTCATCCAAAGAATGATGTATCTCAGTCAAGCTTTGATTGTGACTGTTCATATGAGTATCATGAGGATCTTGAAGTACATGGGTTCATACGGCCCCTAGCCCCGGGTTAAGCGGAATTAGACACAAGTTATGAAACGTAACGCCATAGATCTTGCACGCTACGCTCGTATTTTGCTATCAGCATGCGATATGTATCGCCAAATTTGAGAAACGCTTGCTGCTTGGTGGTGTAGCCCTGTTTTATAAGTTTCTGCAACAATGTTTTGTGACGATTAAAATCGTCACATTTAACACAGGATCACAATGGTCTTAGCCCTATTGACCCTGACGCTGTGGCAATGACAGTTCTGTCTTACAGCGACAGAAAAGAACGACTCTTCAGAGCCTCCGTGTCTTCAGAAAGAGAGACGGCTAAATCAGCACAATGTTCACACACATGTACACACGCGCGCGCACACGCACGCACACTCACACCCACACCCACACACACGCGCACTCACAATGGACGCTCTCCGCCACTTCCAACAAAAAACATACCATTCGTCGTCCCGGACTGATGAGGGATACGTGTTTAGCCCTATATGTACAGACACCACCACGGCGACCACCACCACTACCACCACACACAGCTACTACCACCACCACTACCACACACCATCACCACCGGGCGTTAACGGGCGTTGGGCACGCCTCACGGGCCATTTGGTCCACGGATGGTCCATCTCCACCCCAAACACCTTCCTTCTGACCCCCAAAATTACCACTTTGGCTACTACTCCTACTGATGATGTCACCAATGACGTCACAGATGACGTGGACATGTCTCAAGTCGTGGTCTACATTACAAGCGTCTAGTCCGTCATTCATAATTCAGCCGTCGCCCATTAGAGAATATCCGCGTCCATAATCCAAAGACCTATTCCATATTCCATATAACAGTATTAGCACCAAATTCAAAAAGACAATCATAGTATACATAAACATAGGCTTGTTTCCTGCAAAAGAGAAGCGGTCAACAGTTTTCAATGATGCCGGCAAGACATCATGATGTTCCAAAAATATCAAATCCGTATCGCTGAACAGTATTCTTAATCCATAATATTCGTTGTAAAGTCGTCATCTAAAGAATGATGTATCTCAGTCACGCTTTGATTGTGACTGTTCATATGAGTATCATGAGGATCTTGAAGTACATGGGTTCATACGGCCCCTAGCCCCGGGTTAAGCGGAATTAGACACAAGTTACGAAATGTAGCGCCATAGATCTTGCACTCTACGTCCGTATTTTGCTATCAGCATGCGATATGTATCGCCAAATTTGAGAAACTTGGAGTGGAGGCGCTTGGTGGAATAGCCCTGTTTTATAAGTTTCTGCAACAATGTTTTGCGACGTTGATTAAAATCGTCACATTTAACACAGGATCTAGCAAATGCTACTAAGCGAGATATGTATACGCCATATGCAGATGACAACCCACACGTTTCATCTGGACCTCGGATGGGCCCACAATTACTCAAGATCCCCCCTCAACCCCCCCCAAGAACCCTAAAATGGCTGCTTTCTATACTACGACCAGACTGCTCCCCCACGAATGCTTCACGATGACACCTGACACGACCCAATCGAACCCCTAGTGGTTCACCTAGACCCCAAAACGTCCATTCCAATACACTTTAAACGGCACCTTTGAGAGCAAATTGATACCCCTTGACCTTTGCGAGCAAATTGATACCCCGTGACCTTTGAGAGCAAATTGATACCCCTTGACCTTTTGAGAGCAAATTGATACCCCATTGACATTTGAGAGCAAATTGATACCCCTTGACTTTTGAGAGCAAATTGATACCCCTTGACCTTTGCGAGCAAATGGATACCCCTTGACCTTTGAGAGCAAATTAATACCCTTGACCTCCCGGATGTCGCGTGAGCGGAAGTGCCCTTTGACCCCTGGTGGAGTATTTGGGAAGTTATTCAAGGGGAGGTAACTTCTCCCAGATGGTGTGACTACAGCGTATCTGGATATTTAGAATGATGGATACCATAAAAAAATGCTAAAGTAAATGTGAGGGTTAGGGTTAGGGTTAGGGTTAGGGTTCTCTGTTAGAAAATAAAATCTGGGTTTTTTTCTAACAACAGTGTGATTTTTTTGTTCTTTTTTTGAATACCGTGGTATACATCTTTTCAAATTTGCATATGACCTTTGTGACTTCACATAAAAGGTCCCGTAGGCGTCTCCTCACTCTTTGAAAGAGCTAATTCGGTCGTATTGACCCTGGGAATTTGCATAGGACCTTTGTGACGTTACACGAGCAGCACGTAGACAAAATCGATTAACGGAGAATGACATGCGATACATCTTGACCCCTGCGTACCATTAATAATATCCGGTTGCGCATAAGGTGAAATGCCCGCTGATTGACACCAGGGGGCGCTGTTGACCTACGTGTTATGTCACTTCCGGTTCAGCTCACGTGATCGGAAGTGACCTTTGACCCATGCGCACCATTATTAATATCCGGTATTGTGCGTATGCGCAGGGGTCAAAGTTCACTTCCCATCACGTGACCGGAACCAGAAGTGACGTCACAAGCAGGTCAACAGCGCCCCCTGGTGTCAATCCGCAGGCATTTAGCCTTATATTACTACGCTCGTGCGAGTTATGTGGATTTACTACATGACCGATCTTTGAGGATTACAACACATATAAGGGAAGTGGGAAGAGGTGCCGATATACTGACAGAGCCACATGACTTCACAGTCTAGTCTTCCGGTTAACCTATTCTAAAGCACATACCAAGAATCTAACGATTCGTGATATGTGTTGTATCTCAGGTACGCTACAATCTGTAAATATAGAATACCTGCCCATAAATTGGATATCGAAACAGGGCAGTATGTCAATAAACACACTGATAGGGTATGTAGGCAATGTTCCTCAAATTCAATCGAGGATGAATTTCATTTCATGTTTGACTGTCCAAAATATCTTGATGTTAGAAATACTTTCTATAATCAAATACTCAAACGTTATTTTACTTAGTAACACAACCAAATTCTATTTCCTATTCAACTCTCGCTCCGAGTCAATATTTGTTCATACAGCAATATTTATTAATCAATGCGACAAACTCAGACAGTAACATAATCTACAGTGTGTTGATTATTATTAAATGTTTTGTTATATGTATCTTCCAATTTATGTACATGAGCAGTGTCACTAACGTCACAGGACCTACGAAGTAGGGTAGGCATTAGGACTCCGACGCGAACTGAACTCTCGGAAATCCCCACCCCCAATTGAAATCCTGCCTATATTAAGATGGGCACTGCCCAAGTCAGAATCACCAGTGATTTTCATCAAAAATCACCAGAAATTTTCATCAAAAGTAGGTCAGCTCAGAACTTGTTGGTAACAGTCTCCTAATGCGCCTTCATTCCAAAAATAAATAACGATCACCGATTTACATGTGAAAATACATTTACATCTCCTAAATGGTTTTCAGTGCCCTTGTCCAGGACCAAAACAACTTTTTGAATCGCATTATTTTCCCAACAATACAACAAATTCTTATATATAGTCCTATAGTAGAAAGGTAGCATTTATGTAGTTTACGGTAATTCAACTCAAGACCAACACCTTCTCGGTACAAGATAATAATGATTCTATATCATTCTCCTGAGCATGACCGATACAAAGACGAATAAATAGCATCTCTAAATCACGTTGTTATCTAGATATATGAGACAAAACATTTTAGGTATCGGCAATCTGATGAATGTAGAATTTGAGGATTGTACTTAGCATCTTAAATACAGCCTCTTAATACTGATTACATATCTGTTTAATTTCGTTTCCCATAATGTAGCAATTAATCAAAACGTGTGTATATAGCAAAAGTGTGTGTCTCAAGTTAACGGCAGCTGTTCAAATGTCCCCTGGAACGGTAATAAATTAATAAAGACGTCAACATGTGAACTCATAGAATCTGCACTGTCGATGGTTTAATGTAATACCGGTACCATCTGTTGTGGTATTTTTTTAATTCCCAGACAGATCTGTTTATTTTTTGTCTCCCCTGCTCTGACCTCTAAGAACAATTTAATTATTAAACCATGGCAGTATTAGCTGCATTCTCGAATCCCAAGCCTATCAGACTGTTAGTTCTGATCTGTTTATAGGCGTATTGGGGGTGACCCAGCTACACTGCTGTGACCTCTAGCTCTTAAAACAATTACGGATGGCATATCCAACCAGGTTTTGTACTGTGTTATATATACAGTGAAACAGACAGACAAGGGTTCTCGATGGGCATCACAGTGCACTCGCTGAGCCATCAATAAATAATAATAAAAAATAATTATAAATCAAGTTTTAATCAGAATTCTGTCAGCTCAGAACTTGCTGGTAACAATGCCCTAATGCACGTTCATGCCAAAAATCAAGGTTCTAATGTCAACGGTTCTCCTTATTTTGCCGACGAAAGGATTCGGATGGACTGACTCCACAGTCACTTGGTTGCCAGGGGGTGTCTTCATCGATGTTGTTGTTGTTGTGATTTTATATATATTTATTTTTTGCAAGAATATAATTATTTCCCACCTTTTCATACACCACAATGACAGTAGATGTCATAAAAATGCTTTCTATACGCCCTACATCGATATACATACCCCTCCTCTACTAGATCTCCGTCTATATACGGAGATCTAGTAGAGGAGGGGTATGTAGATCGATGTAGGGCGTATATAAAGCATTTTTATGACATCTACTGTCATTGTAGTGTATGAAACGGTGGGAAATAATTATATTCTTGCAATAAATAAATATATATATAATCACAACAACAACAACATCGACGAAGACACCCCCTGCCAACCAAGTGACTGTGACTGACTCACTCACTCACTGACTCACTCATTACCGGACAATTTGCGATCTGTAGCCTACTTCGTAGGAATATGTGTTGTATTGACTGTATGACCAGCCAGTGATGACTGTTGTTGTCAATAAAATATATTATCTTATACAAGGAGCCGTCTGTGTCTGCGAACGTCTGTAAGGTACGTCACAGTATGATGATGTTATGGAAATGAAAATCGGATTGTTGCATAACGTCACAATATGTTTCTTGCAAAAAATAAATATATATATAATCACAACAACAACAACATCGACGAAGACACCCCCTGCCAACCAAGTGACTGTGACTGACTCACTCACTCACTGACTCACTCATTACCGGACAATTTGCGATCTGTAGCCTACTTCGTAGGAATATGTGTTGTATTGACTGTATGACCAGCCAGTGATGACTGTTGTTGTCAATAAAATATATTATCTTATACAAGGAGCCGTCTGTGTCTGCGAACGTCTGTAAGGTACGTCACAGTATGATGATGTTATGGAAATGAAAATCGGATTGTTGCATAACGTCACAATACGACGCTAGGAAATGTTAATTCAATTGGGGACTAACGGCATAGTACGACGTTATAATCGTAATATTGATCTGATTGCTGCATAACGCCACAGTACGACGCTGTAATGGAAATTCGGTTGTTGCATAACGTCACAGTATGACGTTGTAATGGAAATGTATCAAAATGTAGCATAGACCCCAAAGCGATGAATTGTCGGCAAGCGTGAGGGACATAATCTTCGTTTATATATAACAGCGGAGCCATGCGTTCGTGCGGACGAACATCCGTTCCACCGGATCCGTGCCACTGGCTCCGTACCAGTGAGTGGTGATATGATCATAGAGATGGTGTCCGGTGACTGTAGGAGGAGAACATAATTGTGTTCAAGGGTTTAATCACCTGAATTGCGTTGAAAATAACACAAATTGTGTTAGAATCAAGACGAATTTGTGTTGAAAACAACACGATTTTGTGGTGATATGTTGATTTCAACACATAGTGCATGGTGTTTAATCCAACACAAAATATTTGTGTTGAGACCATTTCAGCACAAAATTGTGTTAAAAACAACACAATGTGTTTCGCAGTGTACGTGGGTCTCTATACATCATGAACCTTTATGTACCGCGTGCGTTGTAAACCGACATCCGTAACTTATACATCTACATAATTCTTATACATGCTCATTTATATAATAATATTGAAGGATATATCTATAAATTACATTAAATTATTTCAGTTAAATTCGGCTTTTGTTAATTTGACATCAACGCCTAGATTCATTTCCATCTTAGCATCGCAAAGATGAATAAATTAACACAACACGTCTCATATTTTATATATATATATTTTTTTAATATAAATTGGACACTGGAGACATACATATTTACAATATAATGTAGTAGACAAAAGATAAAACCGTTTGTTATAATCCGACAATGATATAGAACAAAAACTAAACAATTAGCTGCATTGCCAAGAAGTTCAACACTAGATATATTATTACTTTTACAGTTATGTTTTTATCTGCCTTTAGCCTCGACGGACCGGGGTAATTGGGTGCTAAATCAAAACTTGGAGATCTTAATATACTAATATTTGAGAATAGATCTGTAAATGTAAAGTATGTTTCTAATTACATATTCCTGGAATAATAAATAAGACAGCTACTGCCTATATAAGCTATAATACGCGGGGAAAATATGATCGGATCCACTTGACTATTGTCATATTAAATACAATCAGTTGTTCCCTCATTTTACCATTGTTGTGGTTATCTGAATACACTGTCAGGCGACAAATGCACTGTAGATGCCCTTAACATCGCAACGATCCTTAACATCGCAATGTGTTAATAAGAGTCGACATCATTGACCACCATTAACATCGCAACCCAATGTCCTTTATCAAGAGAACATGGCTAGACCACGGTATGACTCTACATCTTCCATAGAAACTCCACATCATATACCCATATCACTTTACACCCAAGATCAAAACCCGCACAAACATTGCCCACATTCAAGCCTAGCTGCGCTTTGTCTACTACTAATGACTTCGCCATTACATCATGATTCCCCAAAAATTTAGTGTGGTAAGATTCAGTTCGCTAATCTGAGTGATGAGAAAATATTTATGGGGAAGGGGACGAGTGAAATCAGCCAATCGCCCAGGCCAGATAGGCTTAATTGGACGTAATTATGGAAAATAACTCAAGGGTATTAAATCGAGAGCGTAATTAACTCGGGACTCGAAGAGGAATGGACATATGGATGATTGAGCAAAATATAATACAAGATTTTTTTCATGGCGCTCACACAGCAAGCATGCACGATCAAAGCCATATACTAAGATAAATTCTACACAAGATATCGCATCATCGGAATTGTTCAAGGAATATAAATAGTAATCATTATTAGAAAGGGCTTACTCTTCTGTTTTGAAAGGAAATAGCTTTCGGAAAACAGACATATTTTATTACAGGGTCGCTTTAAGTGCGAATACAGTATTTTGATTATAGAGCCAGACTTCCTATATTGGCGGCGTCAGAAATAACGATTTGACGCTTGTGTAGTAATTGTAGTCATCTTCAGAGATAAATTATAACAAAATTGTAACCCTACATTGTGAAACACCCTGCCAGAAAATACTGGCTCGGATGAGAATCGAACTCACGACTAAGGGGATACCGTCCCACTGCTCTACCGACTGCGCTACCGAGTCCAGTCGAGAACAGCGCGCTAATTCAATCCATTTCACACAACTGAATTTTGGATATATTCGAAGATACAATGTTTCGAGTAATAATTACAGTCAAATTCAGGGATAAATTATAATATATTTATAACCCTACATTGTGAAGCACCCTGCCCAAAAAAAACTGGCTTGGATGAGAATCGGATTCACGACTTGGGGGATACCGTCCCACTGCTCTACAGACTGAGCTACCGAGTCCAGTCGGGAACAGCTCGCTAATTCAATCCATTTAACAAGTATGCGGCTTTTTGCCACGATAGCAAGTGAATTTTGGATATATTCGAAGACACAATGTTTCGGCTAATAATTGCAATCAGTCAGTCACGGATAAATTATAATATAATTATATTATTAAGAATATCAAGACGCTTGTGTAGTTTTTTGTAACATATGGCTAACAACAAACTATATGACTAACTGGTTGTTAGCCCTGTGACAAGATATATCCTGAAAGTTGAGTTCGTGGAAAGCTGTGTTTCGCGGATAAATCGCCTCTCAATCAAACTGATTGAAGTCTGGAAATCCGAAGTAAACTTTATTCCTCATACTTCTATATTTAAAAACACGTTGGGACTTTGGGACTATTAATTGTCTACCTTGTCGCTATCATGTTCATTATGATGTTAAGGGTCAACATGTCGACCCTTAAGCCCAAGTCCCACTTAAGCGAAAATGTTTACGAAACTTTGCGACGTATTGGTCGTAATGTTTCGTAATAAATCGCTTTACAAAAGCCGATTTTTCCCCGTCATTTGGAGCGAATAGATACGACATGTTTTACGAATAATTACGACTGTTTACGATGCAGTTACAAAGAAATACGATACTTTTACGACAGTTAGCGATATTCGCACCCAAATTTAGGCGAATCAGTGCGAAACAGTTGCGAATATGTGCGATGTATTTGCGAACATTTACGAAGTGCATGCGACTACTTGCCATTATTTCACGATGTCTTGCGAATACGTACGAAGGTTTTACGACGTTTTTAGGACGTTGTTATGACAGGTTGGGTCAAATATTTACGATTTCTTCGTATACAATCGTTTCCTAAGTAAAGCTCAAGTCCCACTTAGGCGAATTCATTTACGAAGCTTGACGATTTAAGATCGTAAGTATTGGTAAGATTCTCGCAAGCTATTCGTAAAGACATTCGCCAATTTCAAAATGTTCAAAAAATTCGCCAAGCAATGCGATTTTGCCTTAAGTCTCAAATATTCGTAATTTTATCGTAAACAATCGTAAGTCGTCGTAACTACGTTGTAGTGTATCGTAATTAAGTCGTAATTTAATCGCCTTATTTGTAACAGTTCCGTTAATAATCGTCAAGAGAAAAATAAACACTAATAGTTACGATAACTTACGACAGGAAACGATGGTATACGAAGTAATCGTAAACATTTTACCCAAACTGTCATAACAACGTCGTAAAGACGTCGTCAAACCTTCGTACGTTTTCGCGAGACATCGTGAAATAATGGCAAGTAGTCGTGTGCACTTCGTAAATGTTCGCAAATACATCGCACATATTCGCAACTGTATCGCACTGATTCGCCTAAATTTGGGTGCGAATATCGCTAACTGTTGTAAAAGTATCGTATTTCTTTGTAACTGCATCGCAAACAGTCGTAATTACTCGTAAAACATGTCGTATCTATTCGCCACAAATGACGGGAAAACCGGTTTTTGTAAAGCGATTTATTACGAAACATTACGACCAATACATCGCAAAGTTTCGTAAACAACTTCGCTTAAGTGGGACTTGGGCTTTATCGTAACTATTAGTATTTATTTTTCATTTGACGATTATTAACGGAACCGTTACCAATAAGGCGATTAAATTACGACTTAATTACGATGCATTACAACGTAGTTACGACGACTTACGATAAAATTACGAATATTTGAGATTTAAGGCAAAATCGCATTGCTTGGCGAATTTTTTGAACATTTTGAAATTGACGCGGCGATAAAACCGTGGCGATGATTTTCTTACGAATTGAAGCGATGGCTTACGAATCATGGCGAATGTCTTTACGAATAGCTTGCGAGAATCTTACCAATACTTACGATCTTAAATCGTCAAGCTTCGTAAAGGAATTCGCCTAAGTGGGACTTGGGCTTTAATCTTAACCTCACATTGCGATGTTAATGGCCGTGATGTCGACCCTTTACGTCTCGTAGCGATGTTAACGGCCCTCATTTGTACCTGTTAAGGGTCGTTGCGATGCTTTCCAATGCACTGTTGCCATCACCAACGACTATCCTTGTCGATTCTGTATTATGTATAAAAAAGGCTTTATATCTCTCTTGATCTCATGTCATCTAGACAGGTGTTTAGATTTACAGTATAGTAAATTGGACTTTTGTTTAATTTATCATCAAAGCAAGAATATAGCTTCTTTTCAGTCTGAACATCGCGCAGAAGCAAAATAGAACGATTAAATATTATATTGTGCATTTAACTACATATATTATTAATACAAATTGAGTCTGTATTTGTCTACCATTATACCCAACAGGCCGAGTTGATGTACACATTGAACACTGCATGTACACCGGTAGTTGCATCAGCTCCTGATCTAACGGAACAGGTTCTTCGAAATCCCATATCATGCCACGCTGTGCCTGTGCCTGCCCGCGCCTTGGTCAGTCTGCTTCCGGATGGGGTGGGGAAGCCGCTTCTTCTCTTGTCCTCCCTCTCAGGACAAATACTTGACGCTCACCTTAATCCTTCGTCCTTCACCCGACGTTCCATCCATGCATTCAAACATTCCAGCTCTTGGCGCCGTTTTGGATTCGCCAATAGGAGTGGGGTCACTGTTCCGGGCAGAGACATCTGCGATAACTCGGCCTCGAATTGCTGATGGATATCTGGAGGGTGGCGTTCTCCTCGGGCAGCCTTGGGCCTGCATGGTGATGAAATACAACAATGTTGAACGCATCCCATAATTGTGAGGACATATAGCGATACAATCAGTTGAAACTTAACTGACATAAAGTAATCAAACGAAAAATTAGTCGTTTTTATTTAATTGATAGCAAATGAAATCCACAGTCCAAATATCCAGACTGAAATTGATTAATATATGGCAACATTTCCTCGCAAAGATGTTTTGTGGTGGATATTAAAACCGTCGACATTTTTCCCATATAGTCCCTTTTAATAAAATAATATATTCATAGATAGCATGAAAACAGGCTAACCTGGATCGTCGGTCCAGATAGTTGCGCCTGTCATCTTCCTCAATGTCATGTAGAGTTGGACTGGAGGAAGGAAAGATGGAAAATATTGCCGGTGTGGAGACACGGGAATCAGGAGTTGAGACGGTCTGTCTGGAAGGCACGTCCAATTTGTGTTGCTTTATGACCGTTCTTTCTCCCTTGGCAGCCATTGGCCTTTGGCGCTTTGGTTCCCCAAGTGAAGACGGAGCGGACCTACATAGGTCAGCAATCTGTGAAGACATCGAGTCCCAGCTTATGTTATCATCAATGACAAGGTCATCTTCTATCACAGCGACATTATCCTGGGGTTTCGCGAGATCTTGGTCCTTTGGCCGCCATTGGCCTCTGGCGTTTTTGTCCCCTATATGAAGATGGGGCGGACCGCCATTGTTCGAAATATTGCGATGTCAGAGAGTCACAGCTCACGTTATCATCGATAACAAGATCATCTTCGATGATATGAGTATCATCTTCATCTTCTGTGACAATAGGGGCCTTGTTTCTAGCGAACAATGACCCATCTTTGTCACCTTCCTTCTTTGTGAGGTGTTTAACTTTGTTGTTCTGGCAGAACTTGAATCTGGTACAGGAAGAAATTGACGTCTTGTCTGCTCTGAACAAGTTCACCAGCCTTGAACTCAGAGTTTTTGGTGGTCTAGAGATACTTGTACTCTCTCGCCGTGTGGTCACTATTTCTTCCGGAGTTAGAACGACTTTAGAGCTATTACAACCCATGATTACGACTGTGTATCGAAACAATGCTACATCCAACTGTGTGTCAAACACTGTATGGTTACTACGATAGCTGATTGTGACGTTACGTTAGTCTGGAATGCCCGGATGTGCCGGCGTCAACGTCGCGATGGACAAACGCGGTTACCTCCCTTATGCGATACTTGATAGCGTAACGTCCAATGTTTCACGGAAGCGCAGATTTTTCACAAATTAACTGAATTTTCCGAAATAGATGTAGGTGGAATTAGTGGGCGATATAATGCGTGATATAAACTGTCAATAATTGATGTTCAATTTGCGGATATTTCCTGAGAATCGTGTACGTTATTATCTCTCAAATGTACAATCGTTACGTTTTCATAATGCAATACTTTTCGGTCAAGGAATAAGTTGAATAACTAGCTTCATTTATCGGAGGTTTGTATCTGTATTCATAATATTTCAGAGTTTATCATGGCGACTCAAGCGTTTTCCATCCTGGCTGTGCTGTGTTATACGAGCCCTTTGCTTCTCTATTTCATCTACATAATTTTCCCTTCTCTCCATCAAACTCGCCCACCCACCATGGTTCTGTGTCTGCTCGGATTTTCTATAGGTGGAGCTATGTAAAACAATATCTGAGGTTTCGAACAAAGGTCCTACCTTAAACTTATATACGGATTGCCCCTAATTCTCTCCTGTCACTCATTCATGGAGATATTCCATAAATTTAATGGAAATGACCTGTGTTTCAGCCGAAAACCTTGTTGAGTCGGCAGCATAATATTTGTGAGTGCATGAGTAGCTAAAACCCACTCTAAATGAGAAGTGCGATTTTCCCACGCCCTCGAAGATTCAAAGCCCCCTCTACAGAATAAACAGCTATTTAATTTGTTCTCTCGAAAAACCGATTTTTTGCACAACAATTCTACCTTAGGGAATGGAGAAGTTCAATCGTCTGACGTTCCTGTTCGTAGCGACAAACGACAAACGTTCATGCATAATATGATAACATTACAATAGATCTCGTAAATTTCAAATAAACCGGAACCTAAACCAAATATAAGAAATGGCAAACATCGAAAACGAGACATTTTGTGTGAAATTTTGAATATACTTTGGAGGTCAACATGTAGGGAAATTAAGATATTTGGAGGGGCTAAACTAGATTCGCTCTTTGTGAAAGGACTTCCTCTCCTGCGGGCGTCAATTTATCTTCCTAAATGCGAGCAAAAAATCCATGGAGAAATCGCTGAAATATCAGCTCGGAGAAGCCGTCGTTTATCCTGTAGAGGGTTTCTCATCATCGAGGTCGCAGGCAACTCGCACTAATCATAGAGCTGATTTTGGCTTTCTATCGTGGGCTTAGATATTCACGATTGATGTTCGGCGTTGCAGTTTTATTCTCATTTCTCGACTAAGATGAAAGAGATGGTCAAGCTGGATATTTTCGATGGTGTCAGAGATTTGAACTCAATTTTAATAATTTAAAATCTATGTCTAGACAGTTCGTGTGCATATGAACTGCGAAAGGAGAAGTTACGTTCACATAAGAACAAATCCCTAGTGTATTACGTTTAGTAAAGCCAAAATAGTATTTCTTTAATTCTGTACAAAACCCTGCGTTTCGTACAGAAACAAGCGCTGGATGAGCGCAAAGACCTCCGTCGAGGCAACAGGGTCCGCCGAGGCAATATGGTAGGGGAATACATCACTGAATAATGTTGGGCCGGATGCCAAGCTCAAATTTGCATTTGTTGGACGTTAACTTCACTAATGATAATTAACCTGGGATTGAGGGTTCCCCACTAGCATGTCCAGCCAGGGATGTGGAAGTCACATTCCCCGCAAATAATTTTTGTCTGATTTCACGTGCTTGAAATATTGGGGCATGGAATAGAGTATACTGATGGAAAACCTGGAATACTGCTTGTGACATTAGGCCTCTTCCCACCCCCACCTCGCCCTCAGAGGACGCCCCCACCCAAATCAACACGTTAGCGGCAGAAATGAGACCCTGTGTGCCTTGTACCAACTTGCTTGTGATTTTGTGCTATAGGCCCTACACATCAACACTTCATATTTTGTATGTTTACAGTACAGCATCATCATTGACAGAATACTCTACAAAACACACATGTTTGTACCGACACTCCGTTCTGATCTGTCTCATCATCATGTGATGAGGATTCAATGTGCTCGGTATAATTTGGTATACTAGTGTCACGGGTCACCAGACATGCCAGACCTTCACCATACTGTATTAAAGGGGAATGTTATCACAATTTCTGAATGGGTAATACCAATAAAAAGCAGTTCCCTGTGGCCTGCTTTATTTTTTAGAATTATTTTCAAAATTTTAGCGATGATGCAATATCCTGAAATACGGCCCCAAAGTGCCTGATTTTTACTCTCAGTAAATCCGCCCGGCGATTACCCTGTGACGTCACACAGTGAAGCGGCCAGAGTCAAACATGGCGGATAACACAGATAGGGTACAAGCTCTGACACAGATTC
This sequence comes from Hanleya hanleyi, assembly GCA_036873755.1. Taxonomy (NCBI): domain Eukaryota; kingdom Metazoa; phylum Mollusca; class Polyplacophora; order Lepidopleurida; family Hanleyidae; genus Hanleya; species Hanleya hanleyi. Next base: position 608 of record JAVTVY010001594.1, on the reverse strand, counting down.
CGATTTCAGCGTTAACCACGTTGAAGACTGTGACGTTGGAGATTATACAGGTCTTGGAACTGAATAGAATGTAGAGGCAGTAAGCGATCATGAAACTAGGAAAAGGAGAATCTATCGAGTCATATAGATTTGAGCCATATACAAGCGAATCTGGGGTCAAACTGGGTCGTCCTGATGTCGGGCCTGTTTCAAGCCTGTGGCAGGCCGTGTCAGGCTGTGGCAGGCCGGTTTAAATACACTGATTACATGCTTTACATACGAAATTACAACTATCTGTGGATCTTACAATAATATTTATACATTTCTGCTTTTATCTGGCATTTTTTTTAGCCATAAATCAGTTATTATAATGCACAGGATCGTAAATTTACTCTTCCGTGCTAAAAAACTTCTAAATAATATAGCAAAAAGGAAACTAGGCCGGCTTGGCTTATTGTGGATGTCACTATAATATATATATTCATTTAAAATCTACAGATAATTTGTTATTGTAAGAGCATACTATGTAGTTATTTACGCCTTTATTTTTATAAGATTTATTGACGTAAAATTATACCCGCAGGGGGTTAAAAAAACGTGAATACAAACAGTTTCAGACATATACATGT
>JAVTVY010001593.1:0-33652 GCA_036873755.1 Hanleya hanleyi | reverse complement strand
TTCTTTATTGGTTGGTGGAGGCCTAATTTGGATAATTATAAAAATTCTGTTTCAGTCACTTTTTTGCCATGCCTCACATAATACATATTCCAAGCAACAAGTGATAATACGATGCTTCGATGCAAGATGGTCGCCAGGGCTTTCGCCAAATCCCAAAATGTGACGTGGTTATGAGACCTACATTCCTTGGGAGTATATTGTGGTGAAATTATGAAGCGATCAGTGAACTTTGAATTTTGCACCCAATTCACTGTTTTTGGGGCAATTTCATACTTCAGGACCTATGTTGTCTGCTTTGGAATGTAGAATAACATATAATATAGCCACTTTCCTGGTTCAAATCGGTTATCCAGCTTGGACAAATAAATATATCTCATTCACTTATGTTTAAACAAAGGGCCATAACTCTTGAAAATATAACCGAAAACAGAGAAACTTCACGTTGCACACCTATGGGTCACTGACCACATAGCATGCAAATTTCATACTTGTTCATACAATATTAACCGAGATCCAGCCCAACAAATCCCAATTCACAACGATTTGAAGAAAAAAGGGCCATAACTCTTGAAAATACAGGCGAAATGTGGAGAAACTTCACGCTGCACAACTACAGGGCACTGACCACATATCCTGCAAATTTCATAATTGTCCATACAATATTAACCGAGATCCAGCCCGGACAAGTTCCAATTCACAAAGATTTGAAGAAAAAAGGGCCATAACTCTTGAAAATATATGCGAAACACGGAGAAAATTCACGCTGCACAACTACAGGGCACTGACCACACATCCTGCAAATTTCATAATTGTCCATACAATATTAACTGAGATCCAGCCCGGACAAGTCCCAATTCACAGAGAATTCAAGAACAAAGGGCCATAACTCTTGAAAATATAAGCGAAACGTGGAGAAACTTTACGCTGCACAACTGTGGGTCACTGACCACATATCATGCAAATTTCATACTTGTCCACACAATATTAACCAAGATCCAGCCCGGACAAGTCCCATTCACAGAGATTTCAGAAAAAGGGCCATAACTCTTGAAAATTATATCGGAACTCGGAAAAAACTCTACGCTGCACAACTACGAGCCACTGGCCACATTCCATGCAAGTTTCAATTCTGTCCATCAAATATTAACCGAGATATTGCCCGGACAAGAAATTCGGACGGACAGACGGACGGACAAAGCGATTGCTATATGCCCCCCCCCTCTAGTTAGAGGGGGGGGGGGGCATAATTAAAGGATTTGTGTGTGGAAATGAATTCATAGCTTCCAAATAACATTAGGTGCCCTTGTTCAACATGCAAATAAGTTCTCGGTTGGGACAAACCCTTGTTGCAAAACCCTAAAACCTGTGTGGACCTTCTTGCTATGAAAACACTTTTTTCCAGATTACAATTAAGATGGAAATACAATGTAGATACACTTAGAAATAATTTTGTTGTATACGGTATTATAGATTATAAATTCCTCCTAATCGATTCCAGGTCAACACTTCACAATACTGTACAATTAACGCCCAGATTCAAACCAAGCTGAACAAACAGTTCTTAAGTACTTTGCCATAATTCACACCTCGGCCAACCGATAAATAGAAGAATGGTGGATATAAGATTTTCCTAGCAATTATTTGGACATTTATATTATAACGAATTCCTCGGTACCGGTACTGTAAATTTTGCACTCGCAATAATTTACCAACAATCCTTATAACATAGGAAAACACAATTTGAGAGTGGCCATCCCCCATCCTCGAGATCCCGTCCAAAATAGATCTATGTCACCGACCGTATCAATACCTTTTAAATGGTATATATTGCCTCTCTACATCGCATGGTTATCAAGATATAAAAACACAGACAGATAGACTGATAGCCAGACAGACACTTAACATGCTTAAGGCTTTAACGGTATAGATCAGGAACAACACACTGAATCTTCGGATGACAAAATTAGACGTGTTGGCAAATTAGCCGTTTTGGCATTTAGTTTTCAGTACCTGCTTGATGTAGACACTTTTGCCCGAAGCATTCGGTCCAGTCAGGAGTTTGACCTTGCTCTCATCTCCGCCACTGTGAGTGTTGTTAGGAACGAAGGGACTACAGCACAACTCCTGTAGAGGATGGCGTCCATCTTTTATTGCGATCACCCCATCACTGGTCAGATCTGGAAGGCTATAGTTGAACTCCCTGGCACAGGCTGCAAGTGCCATCAGGCTAAGGATAGAGATAATGAAATATAATTCCCCGAAAAAATAAAAATTGATGACATTTACTATTTGCGAGAATTTTCAATTTTTCCACCAACCATGACAGTGCCACCAGTGGATCTAACATTGAAATCGGGACTGAAGTTTCGGCCAACATTGATTGGCCATTATTTTCCATAATATTCACACTACCAGAAGCAAAGGAATTGGACATCTGCATCTTTGCATTATACTAGCTAGAATGCACAGGCCACTGCCGCCCTGCTTATAACACATGATGTGATGTAGGTGTGCAGTATTCACGATTGGTATGTGTCGTGTTCACGAAATTTCAAAACGGAAGACGAGCTATTGCTGGAATTTGAATATGCAGCGTATGAAAGTCCAAACTCCGAACAGCGCATGTCAGCTGAACGACTATCGTCTAGCTACAAGCACTGCCCGCAATCGAATGCTCTAGCATTCCTGAAGACCAGGGAACTTGTGGGTTTGTTACGATGGGACTAATCACGCACATATGTAGCTCCCTACGCAAATACATGTAGATCTGTTGAGAACGGCGAGAAAATCAAGAATCTAACTTTTTTTTCGGTGTAAGATATTCATTAAATACTTTTGGGATATATTTGGTTGAAGAAACAAAGACTTTTAGCGGAAAGAAGGAAGGTATATATTGCGGCATAGTCTCAACTCTGAGAGCGTGTTAACGATATTTTCAATTGCGGGCAGTGTTTGTAGCCAGACGATAGTCGTTCAGCTGACATGCGCTGTTCGGAGTTTGATGAAAGCCTAGTGGTGTAGGCTGTTTGATAAGTACCAGTGCCATCTATCTAGACTAATGTAATGTTACACACATCTAGTTAATTTGCTCCTGAATCAACAAAGGATGATTGTAGGTGAAGGTACGCAACCGTCATCTATATGTCATTCGATGCAAAATCTGGGATGGATGCGAGGTGCTACCTATGGGTGACTGCGGATGGAACACAATCCAAAGCAAGTCTCATGGCCAAGTATGCACATACCAAATGAGAAAAGAATCTAGTGAGCCATTTTCAGTATATTTTCTGGAAACAATTTCAAGGTTGTACCATGCAGGTCGACGAAGCACAACTGAAAGGAACCCTGGCAGGTAAGGTATCCCGAATTCGAAAAGAATTGGTTGAGCCCTACTGATCATATTCTCCAAGAACCAAATTTCAAGTTGGTCCGCAGGTAGCGCCACCTATATGCACATGTGACCAAAACACAATTCAAAGACATGTCATGTGGGAATGTAACTGCATACCAAATTTGAGAAGAAACCATTTAGTGATTCTGATTTTATTGCTGTAATGGTTTGGCTTTTATCATGTTAATGTCCTCGAATGGACATTATCCCTTGTGTTGCCAAGGAAACCACAAAAATGAACACATTGTACCCAGATTTGATAGGCTTGCGAATTACCACCCAACAATGATGTGTCTCCGTCAGAAAGTTATTGTCTGAGCTCAGTGGTTCCCTGCCTTGGAAATCATGTATAAGGCCTGGCGATGTTGATTCGGGAACCAGAATATCTCAATCTGTTTTCTTCCATCTTTCGTTTTGAATTATTCAGTTGGCCATAATCAACTAATAATAAAATTTTGACCGAAGTTATGCATTTCGTGCTGACTTGAGTCCCATCCAGATGCCAAGATATCCCCACGTCGTGAGCTAGATGACCAGTCCTGTGGTTTTATTCTGCCTCAAGGTATTGTTTGTCAAGTTTTTACCTCCTTAGTTTTTAGTTCTTTTTTGTACATATATGTACCATATAGAGCTGGTCGGTGAATGGGTTTCAACATATTTTTTTGCAGAGATTCCTTGGAGGGGCCTGGACATCGTTCAATTCTCTGGGCTTCAGAGAAGCTCTGTGGGGAGAGATCACACTTACACACAGATGTGGCCTGGTGCACTGAGAGTTGTTCCCCCTCAACCGTAAATCTGGCTTGTTCCAAGTATAATGGAGTAGTCGCCCCGAAGTACATTTGCATTGTATGTGTAGTGTGCCGAGTAGTCGATAGGTGGCGCTTATGTTCCTGGTTCGTGAAAGACATCTTGTAAACAAGCAGGAAACGGACGTTCCTAATTCCACGTTTCATCACAATTATGGTGGTATTCGAACATTACCTGTAAATAAGGCTACGCTGTTCTGATCTGGAGTATTCCCGGTTCCGAACACGAGTACTGACATGTTTGTACGTTTGGTATTATCGTTGCACAGAACAATATTCAGGTGATCTCATTTTACATGTCTATCTCTGTAACGTCGATGAAGTGTAATCATATGTAGGTCAGAGGCTAAATGGTGCGAAATAGATATAACTGTGTTAAGCAGATTGTTTCTCTGCAAAAGTTACACGACCACCGATCCGCAGTGTAAGATTATATTTCTTGTAATATCTTTTGTACCAATTAATGGATTATATTATTATTCAAATCCTTTATTAATTGGATTACATTCAGTAAATGCTTCCAAGTCTTTGGATCAGATTCATTATTTTATTGTACTATTCTAGGTGACCTATTGCGTTACCAGTCTGTGGCTTGTCTGTATACACCATAGAATTAGAGTGTACAGCAGGTCAGTACCATGGTATATTTGGCGATATCAACAATGATATCAGATAATGAGATTAATATGCTAAATGATTTATTAAAGATATCTAATACAGAGTAATATAATTACTGATAATCAGCTCCGATCAGATTATTTGATTCCTAACTGATACATTATGACACGCATAATACATTGCCTGGTTTATAAAGTATTAAACTACTATATTCCTATGCAAGTTTATTATGACGAATTTTATAAGTTTATGGAACGGTTTCATGTGTCATATATATGCGAATATGTATTTCTCGCATATGCTTAAACTGTGTTATATATTATCTATGAATGTAAGTGTACTCATTCATGCACTTTTGTTCATTGGCAGGACATTGACAGTCGCTGCCCCTTTTTCCCTTTTTCACCCCTTTTCCCCCTGCTTCCCTTTTCATCTTTGGTTCATTCCATGAGAGACATGGTGAATAAACTGTTATTAATTAATTACACCAAGAACCGGCTTTTCTTCATTGACTGGGTTACACAGAACTCCACCTTACAGTCTCTTTGGCTTGCCATCAGAAAAGAGGCTGAGATTTGGGCATATTACAGGCCTGCAAGTGGCGCACAGTGTAAATATAAGAGGAAATTTGCCAAAAAATATGAGAAATATAGGAATTTTCTTAATAAAATAAAGGAAAATATAGGAAATAAAGAAGTGTAAGACATTGCTACATTGTATGTTCCAAACTTGGTAGTTTTCTGGTGTTTAACCAAATTATTTCCATTGAATGTGGTCATAGTGGTGGTGATTGGAAAGACCCATTCTGCTGCTTGGTTCAACAAAGAGATATTTAAATGTTTTCATATTGCAGAACTGCACAATTTTATTTATGAAAGGTATTTCCTCATGCCAATTTGACTGATTTCAGAGCATTGGTGACAGTTTTCATGAGAAAAAGTCGAAATATAGGAAAGATAGGTTTTGAGTAAAATATAGGAAAATATGACTTGAAAATTTAGGGAAATATAGGAGGCACTTGATATCATTCTATTCAAAGGAATATGTTACAGTCTCTCATCATATGGGAACAATTGGAGCAAATGAAGATAGCCTCTGCTGAGTTCAACTGTATCTCTAAATTCACCTGATAGTCAAGAAAGGTATATCACAGATCACTGGTCTAATTTGGGCACTATTTTGGGCATGCTGAAAATAAATCGATTTCTTGGAAAAAACTACAAAACAATTTCATCTAAATTTACAGTTGATAAAATACTCAAACATTACTTGTTCCATTGAGCGAAAATTTATAGTATTTTAAGAAACTGTTTCATGAGAGATTATTTCAGACTCGTAGGCAGCCTCAACAGCTCAAACGAGGGCAGGAGTGCCCACAGCATAATATGCATCTGCTGCACGGATAGAGAGCACCGACTTGCTAATTCTTGCCGATTTACAGCTGCAGGAAAATGAAGTTTGTGTGATAAGTAAATGTAAATCTGGACATTTTACACTGATTTTTGTACCTGTAAACTTTGATTCTCCAACATATTTTCATCAAATTCATTTTAATTATATAAATAACACAGGAAGGAAGCAATCAGAGATTGCTCAATTGTATGCCCCCCCCCCCCTTCCGCTTTAATCCGACACTGCCCCGCCATTGTTCTGTTGTTTATTGGTTGGTGGAGGCCTAATTTGGATAATTATAAAAATTCTGTTTCTGTCACTTTTTTTGCCATGCCTCACATAATACATATTCCAAGTATCAGCCAACAAGTGATAATACGATGTTTCGATGCAAGATGGTCGCCAGGGCTTTCGCCAAATCCGAAAATGTGACCTGGTTATGAGACCTACATTCCTTGGGAGTATATTGTGGTGAAATTATGAAGCGATCAGTGAACTTTGAATTTTGCACCCAATTCACTCTTTTTGGGGCAACTTCATACTTTAATTTCAGGACCTATGTTGTCTGCTTTGGAATGTAGGATAACATATAATATAGCCATTTTTCTGGTCCAAATCGGTTATGGACTGAGATCCAGCCTGGACAAATGAATATATCCCATTCACTTTAGTTTTGATAAACAAAGGGCCATAACTCTTGAAAATATAACCGAAAGCAGAGAAACTTCACGCTGCACACCAATGGGTCACTGACCACATATCATGCAAATTTCATATTGTCCATACAATATTAACCGAGATCCAGCCCTACAAGTCTCAAAGATTTGAAGAAAAAAGGGCCATAACTGTTGAAAATATATGCGAAATGTGGAGAAACTTCACGCTGCACAACTACAGGGCACTGACCACATATCCTGCAAATTTCATAGTTGTCCATACAATATTAACCGAGATCCAGCCCGGACAAGTCCCAATTCACACAAATTTGAACAAAAAAGGGCCATAACTCTTGAAAATATATGCGAAACGCGGAGAAACTTCACGCTGCACAACTACAGGGCACTGACAACATATCCTGCAAATTTCATAATTGTCCATACAATATTAACCGAGATCCAGCCCGGACAAGTCCCAATTCACGAAGAATTCAGGAACAAAGGGCCATAACTCTTGAAAATATAAGCGAAACGTGAAGAAACTTTACGCTGCACAACTGTGGGGCACTGACCACATATCATGCAAATTTCATACTTGTCCATACAATATTAACCAAGATCCAGCCCGGACAAGTCTCATTCACAGAGATTTCAGAAAAAGGGCCATAACTCTTGAAAATTATACCCGAACTCGGAAAAAACTCAACGCTGCACATCTACGAGGCACTAGCCACATTCCATGCAAGTTTCAATCCTGTCCATCAAATATTAACCGAGATATTGCTCGGACAAGAAATTCGGACGGACAGACAGACAGACAGACGGACAGACGGACGGACGGACAAAGCGATCGCTACATAATCATAATTGAAAGCTGAAATTTCATAGGAGTGGTCAATTTTCATTGTCTCCTGCAACGAGGGGTAGTTTGGCTGGTTTTTGTGAATGCAGCGTGTGTACCGAGAGAGGGCGCTCATAATCGCACCCGTTTTCATAATGGCACCTATAGCCGTAATACACTTTCCAGAATGAATACTTCTTACCAGTCGAGTTCTGCAGCATAGTGCATCACATCCAAGAGGACTTTAGAATGTTCTAGAATGGTGTTCTGTAATCTATGCATGATGCTGGTCTCATGATCTGAAAAGTCAAACGTAAGGCTGAACAAAATTGATTAAATTGTTCCCAGGCATGGCCACCTCACATCAAAAACATGCTGTAATGTTGAAGAGATGATAGAAATGAAATAGGGCTTTGCAAGCTGACTGTGAGAACAACAATCACAAAGGACCCGCAACAGATCATTCCGTGGGGCATTTTAGTACCAGGTAAGATAAGAAAAGATCTCATTCGTTCCAGAATTCCCAAAATCTTTATTTTTTAGAAGATTTCCAGAAATCTGATCTTTATCAAGATGATTCAGCTTTAAAAGCTGTATTATAATCTTACAACATAAACATTAATGAAGACTGCACAAAATCAATTCCATTCCCGTTCAGTATGTTAGTTTTCTCTTACCAGTTATATCACACTGTGTGTCCCCCAGTAAGCTGTCCAACTCTGAAATATATAGCATCAAAACTTAGTTTTAAAGACATTAATTTAGATAACCTTACACCTGTTTTGAAAGTGATCGGTGTTTAAGGTTTTGGAGTGGTGTGACCTTGATCTTTGACTTATTGACCTTGATATTAATACAGCGATGTCCATTTGGCGAATATATCTTCTATAAAACTTCAAAGTGAATTGACCATGCATGCTAACAAGAATTTGTGACACCCACGTACATAGAGCAACAGTGACTCCCAGATCATAGTCCAAAATCGTGGTTTTCTTGGGAATTCCATCAGCAACAATCTGTAAAGTTTCTCGAAGTTTGGTGAATACTATCTCAGAATATTCTACAGACAAGCTATTTTCAGTTTGGATGGATATGACCTTCACCTTTGACCTGAAAAATAAACATTTGACCTGAGAGGTTTCTGACACCTTGCATTTTACAGGGCTGATATAAGGTCAAAGGATACAATCAACCCCGTCAAAATGCAACGCCTGGTTTTGAGATGTTTGCTGGATCATCACTCAAGATAAAGACTGGATAATGTTAGATACAGTTTCAGGCTGCTGTAACCTTGACCTTTGACCTGTTGAACTCAATAGAGAGAGAGCTATTTAACCAATATATCTTCAGTGAAAGTGAGTGAATAGAATTTGAAGTCGCTTTCAACAATATTTCAGCTATATCGCGACGAACCAACTAAGCACCACAATGAATATATGGCACATGCACTCACACACACACCCACATCAATTCTATATTCGCTGATTGGGGTTTGGTGGAGAATAGTAATTTGAAGCTCGAAAAAATAGGTCTTCATCGGTCATATTCGATGTTCCTGGCCCATCTCTAGCTGAAAATGTTTTATGAATATTCAGAGCCTAGCTTCAAGAATTATCATGGTAACAATGATGATTGATAAAAAGACAGATAAACAGACAGACAGACAACACTGACAATACCCCTTTGGACAAAATTTGACCAAGGTGTAATAACCTTAAACTAGCCGGTCATCAGAACCAAATACACTCCTAGATTTACTTCGCATTAGGATTTTTAACTGTTCGAAAGTTATTGTCCAGAAACAAAATTTTAAGTTGGCCCCCAAGTGGATCAGCGTGAAAAACAATCTCAAGCGAGCTCTGGATGCAAGGTACACACTCACCAAATTTGGAAAGAATCCATTCAGGTTTCCAAAAGTTACTGTCCAGAAACAAAATTTTAACTTAGCCCCCAGGTGGCGCCACATATAAATGAATCTGTGTGAAAAACAATCCAAAGCAAGATCTTGAGTCGATGTACCTACATATCACATTTGAAAAGAATTCATTCAGTTTTTCAAGATGTGTTGTCTGGAAAAACATTTTTAACTTGGCCACCTAGAGGCAGAACAGCATGATAAACAATCCCAAGCAAGCTCTGAAGGCGAGGTACCCACACATCAAATTTGAAAAGAATCCATTCAGTTTTTCAAAAGTTAATTATTGTCTGAAAACCAAGTCGGTTGGACACACGGAGAGTCGGACCCCAATACTTAGTCCCCCTTTAGCCCCTTTGGGCGTCGGGGGACAAATAACTGTGATACTGACCTCTTGTACTGGTACTTTTGTAATGTGCCATGTCATTGGACAGAAACTAAAAAGAGAAAATTGGCTGTAAAGTTGCAGCTGAATGATCACAATAGATATAGTAATATTTCAAAGAAGGGAGTGTAAAGTGTTATGTCGATTGTGACAAATCTGCTTATCTCCAGTCAATTAATTTGATTATTTGTATGGCGTATAGCCCGCCACTGAGAATATATTTGGTATGGCGTATAGCCCGCCCCTCAGCATATATATACACATGTATAAATATGAAATGATTTTTGAGAGAGAAAGAATAAATTGGTCGTCAGCGGGATCCGAACCCACAAACCTGACTCAATGCGCCGATGCTCTACCGACTGAGCTATGACGGCCCATAGGTATTACACCCGTGGATTGTCCCTGTGATGACCAACCTTCTCTCTTGGTGTTGCATTTGTGCGCAACTAGCTTTATAATGAAGAAACGATATTTGAAATGGCATATAGCCCGCTACTGAGCATATATCTGGTAGGGCGTATAGCCCACCACTGAGCTCTCGCCACTGAATTTTAACCCGCCACTGAGCATATATATATATATGTATATATATGAGCTTTATGTGCGTATCGTCATTGAATACATGTATCTGTGCCAGATATGATTACATGCTGTAGAAAAATGAAATGTGTGGATTAGAAAAACCTTCAAATCCGTCTGAATACACCCCACTTTACAGTACCCAAAACTTATAATTGTTCAACTACTTAATTAGTTTGTTATTTCTATTTTCGAAACTGGCTCGTTTGTCACCCGAATTTGTTGGAAAAAGCAGAAGATAGTTAAAATATATAATAAATAATAAAATATTTAAACATTTAGATTCATTTTACAAATTGGCCGCAAGTTGGATCGAGACTACACGTTTAGGTCAAGAAATTTATGGTGAATCTGATGACAGCTAGCAAAAATAAATTTTTCTCTTGTGATCTTTGACATCTGGAAAAGTTTTGACGCTGGATTTGACAATAAGCATATGTTTTGTAGTATTTTTCACTCAGCAGAAGTCTGTTCTGCAGTGGCAGAAGTCTGTTCTGCAGTGAGTAAGTATCACCATATTTTTGGAGACCAAACCTCTTGCTTCGAAATTGTTCCTCACTCAAATAAACTGCTGCTTGAGAATATATTCACACCTAAAAATAAAGATCAAAGTTCGGTCCTTCGTTTTCCATCACTAGTTTTTATTTTAATATTCTAATCACGTTTCTGGAAATTAAGATCATTCAAAAGTTTTCGCTTACTTCGTTACTGGTCAGCCAAGGCTATTAACAACTTTGCATCACAGAATAATCTTTCAGTTTAATTTAAATTTTCAAATAAATATTGTGCTTTTCATTGTTCTGTAGATAAAACTGGAACCAAATTCAGCCAATCGCAGGTTCATACACTTCCATTCGACATCAAAAGTGGTAATTGAATTGCATTGAATGGGTTCACCAATTCACCGGCTCTCGAAGCCCACTGGCCAGAAATACAGCTATTTTCACCATAAAAAAAATACAGTACTTGAAAATCCAATGATTTTGATTGGTCAGCCATTTTCGTCAACTTCAAATGAGGACTTATTTGAGACCTTGACCCATCGATCATGTATGCCAATTATCACATCGATCAGTTCAGTGGTTCCGAAGATTAATACCGTATAAGGTTTTCGTATCAATCCAGATGGTCGCCAGGGCTTTCAACCAATCGGCTTCAAGCCATTTTTTGGAAAAAAATTTAGGAAACAAAATTACATAAAATGTATCTTTTGATTATCTGAAAATATTGGGCGGCGGGAATATATCAGGAGGGAATATGTATGGGGGAGGGGGATATGTTAGGGTGGGGTTTGAATGGGGTATGTCCTGGGGGGAATATATCAAGAGAAAATGTCCGTACCCTGTGATGAGTATTACACACAGTTTACCCAGACAGCTCAGTCTAGTCTTAGCACTCAAGCCATGAAATCAATGAACCACCATGCTCAGCATTATTGGAATACAAATAAGGAGAGAAAACTCTTCATGAATTTGGAAAAAAAACACATCATGGGTGGCTGACAACTCCGTAATACAAACTGCGAAAACACATCTAGATTCCTGGTCAATAATTTGTGCCCAATTATTTGGTTAATACATAATTATGATTGACATAGCTTCAATATGCTGTAGTAGATTTCAAGCATTAGGCCTGAAACATGATGAAGTTTTCTCCCACTTGACTGGTTTTCGAGGGAATACTTAGAATTTTGTTTGATCGTCGCTACGAAGCTGAAATATTGCTGAGTGCGACGTTAAACCTTAATTATCGCTCTCTCCCATGAAGCAATGTACATCCATGATGATGGATCATGGCAGGTGGGGATCATAATACAACTGAATTACCCTACCATCTCCCCCATGTAACACGACATCAATTTAATTGTCAATGCGAGATCCTTGGACTGGCACAGACGAAAGACCAAGCTTCCATATGCAGCAATTGACAATTAAATTAGTGTCTTGTTACATAAGCGATGTTTTATGTAAGATTTCAGAAAAATTGATCACCTCTCATGTAAACGAATGGATGTACGAATCATCATGTGATTGAAAGAGGAATAAAACGTCATCATCGTTTAGGTCTATCGTGATCTCGATATGTATGACCAATGGCCAGTCATACTTTGGCTGTTTTAATTGTCTTACCACAAACTCCAGCCCGGGGATAGCAAAGTCATCATCAGATTTCATGTCATCTCTTCTGGGTATGGCCAACAGGTAACCAAGCTGGAAGCAAATGACGGGCGACTCTCAGAATTTATAGGGATATGAGGTGGGGCGACAGAATAATTCTGTGATATAAAGGAGTACGAATTATAGGAAGATAGAAAGACAGACAGATAGATAGATTTTAAACACAGCTCATCAGATACCCCCCAAAAAAGAGAGAAGGTTAAGAAACTTGTCGGAGAACGGAATGACTAAAATGCCAGGTTGACGTGTAAAATAAACCATCTATACCACATCCCCGGGCAGTGATGGTCTAGGTGCCATTGTGGAAGGCCGTATTTGACAAGGCGTCTCGCTGAAATACCAACCTTCTCTCGCCAATCTGAAGAAATTTGAAATCAATTCATGAGTTGCTTTTACATGGGAATCCGGGAATCAGACATCTGTCAGCACTCCACAAATTATTTACGGGTAATACAAGATTCCCGTAGTGCTAGCAATCTGTATAGAGATGTTAGCCTTGTATCTCTGTATAGTTGGATGGCCAAATCTGTCTTTTCAGATTCTATACTGCAATGAAAGAAAGGCCGTGGCACTTATATAGACATTATGACAACAGAAAAGCCACGGACTACATGCCCGTATTCAAGTCCCTCAAAATACCAATAATTAATGAATCTATGAACTAACTTGACATTCAGCATTGATGCATATAGTTTACAGACTCTTTCTCAAGAATGATTTGGTGCAGAAAATGTCCTGTCCTACAATGAAATGAAAAACCTGAGTGAATAAGTTCCCCAGACGTTGAAACAATTAAAACTAAAAATTCAGTACCTGGCATGGAGAACAATCCCAAGTGAGATGCCCCAGTGGGCAAAGCACCTACAATTACCCAATTTCTCCTGATCTTTGGTTAGGTTTCAGGTTATTGTCTGGAAAAGAAAATTTTAACTCGCCCACAGGTGGCATCACCTATAAAAAAATGTGGCATGTGCAAAATCTCAAGCGACATCTGTGGAGGCAGTTACTCCCACATACCAACCTGAGAAAGAATCCGTCTAGTTTTCGCAAGTTATTGTTTGAAAACAATATTTTAACCTTATCATAACGCAGTTTCATCAATAGTGGATCAGAATGATAAACAATCCCAAACAACATCTTGAGGCAGGGTAACTGGCATGCCAAATCGAAAGATTCCGTTCAGGTTTTCAAAAGTTATTGTATGGAAAATACAGGTGGAAAACTTAACTAGGCTCCAGGTGGCGCCACCAATAGGCAGATCAGCGTGGAAAAACAATCCCAAATGAGATCTTGAGGCAAGGTACCTCACATAACAATTTGAATAAACTGCTCAGTTTTTGTCTGGAAAAGAAGGATGGACGTATGGACGGCATGACGGATGTGCATGTACTTTGACCTGGCTGCACTGGCTGTAGTCCTCCATTCAGTCCTTCAGGCCATGGGACAAAAAGTGACTTGGATGAATTTTCCAATCAAACCTGATAAATTCCTCACAATCAGTCTCCACTTACAGTATACACATACCTGAGGCAAACACCTGACGCATCTGGTGTGATATCTTCACGCTAAGTTCAATAACTCTTGTCTTGCCACTCTCACGCCATGAAGTCTGGCAACCCATTAGAAATTTCCTGGAAAACAGCAGATTATAACTTTCATCAAGGTTCTGCAAAAAATAAAATGGTTCCAAATAATCTTATATTTTTTGATGTTAAATTGTTGTAAGAGGTTATATTTGACATTTGATAGTGTTTACTGTTTTTGGGAATGGGTTGAAGTATTAAAAAACGAACTCAAATTGAAAATTATCACGCCGCTTGGAAATGGCGAAGGCGGAGACCTGCTGATACAGACGCTGAGTCTAATTACGACCATTCGTGGCGGCTAATTGCAGCTAATGTCCTGGGCTTACATTTCCATTGTTACACCAACGATAACATAAAGCTAAACCATAATGCCTTTGTTGACATTATTATAGATGATGTTATCATACCCAATTGTTGTAGTAACGTGTGTTATAATGCTGATATCCAACACAATCGATCAGTCGACATTACACAACGTGATCCTAACTGACTGGCGATGTCATGGGGGTCAGAGGTTACGAAAAGCACACGCTTTTACAATATCGGTTTTATTGTGTTAAAAATCCAAATAGATGTCATTTTCAGAAAAACAAGCTTCTTGCAGCCTCTCTGTGATGTTTCTAGGCAAAGGTGTATGATGTATATGTAGAAATCCATCAATGCCAGGCAAACCACTGTCCAAAAGGGCAGCTACGCTAGCTGAATACATGTTCTGCATAAACTTAAAACGGCTCCATATATTTATTTACCAAGTGAAATGTAAATTTAGTTCCATAGAAAAAGTACTTTCCTCCCCGAGTCAACCACTTCAACCTACAGAATGCGTCGTAAAATGACCTTTCCTGACCTCGCCTTGTGCAAGGTGATGCCCACACCCTGAGATCTGTAATCCATGATCCTTTTGCCAAAAGGATTTGATACAACAATGATTTCGTTTCCAAGGTCTTTGGAAGCACACCTTCCACTTTCAATGCCTTGGAAATGTCCTTTTTCAGGGTTTTCAAGGTTTTTAGTGTACAAACCCTGCCCAGGGTCATCAACAAGCTAGCACGTCGCCGACATCATACACAACAAGGAAGCTCATTGTGACATCAGCGATGTGCAAACCCACAAGGTTTACCAGGTCCCACATAAGTGCTAACCCCAATACCACCTCGCGACCTAACTTTGCAGATTACAGCTTGAGACATACTGATAATACAATCCACATCCTTGAAGTGATAAAAACAAAAATAATTTCCTATTTCCCCCACATTTTTGTGCCTTGACCTTTGACCTCCAAATAAAATATGGTTCTTTTCTTTGCCCTTATTAAGCTGTGCAAAAGAATCGTAATACAAACTATAACCTGGAATTGGAGGTTTTCCAATTTTTTGTGGATTTTCTGGTCTGCCAGCTTGTCTTGATCTTTGACTCCATAATGACCTCACAATATGGTAGGTTCTATGGTACTCAATCCATGAATTCAAAATGGAGATATCAATAACGCACACAAGAAAAGTAATAGATGGATATAGACGGATAGAATCGTGTGATCGCACATAAATGACCTTGCTCCGCTGATGCTACATATAATATTGAAGTGCAGTCCACAGGATTTTGTGTTCAGCAGTCATTTTCCAGGTTCTTGCCTGTTTGCCCGAGTAGGTTATCTCCCCTTACATAGGTTAAGAGATAGAGATTTCCATCAAAAGTCTTCTAGCCAAGAAATTTGCGCAGCAACATCTATCCAGTTTGATAAATTTTGATAGACATTGTGATTATCTTCAAACAGTTAGAATATAAGAAACAGTTAAATATCATCATGATTTTTTCATGAATGTGTTTCAAAACCAGGGCTATGTTTTCTGGGTTATCAAATGGAGCAAGGGTCAGTCCATTCAACAAACCTCTTATTTTTTCTTTGTTTTTCCTCAAATTACACAATTATGAATGCAACAACGCACATTATTCAAAGAGTTAATTGCTTTGATTCACCACCAGCGGACATCCTTAAGTGAAAAGGATTCAAAGGCAACATGGAAACCAATAACTGTCAGCAACAAAACCAGTAATAGTCAACATTGAAACCAATCATTGTTAAACTGTTAAATCCAACTGATATGTGAAGAACGGCGAACCTGGTAATTATACATAATCACAGTAATATTCAAAGACAGGTCACACATTTTCAGACAAATGTGAATCTGCGACAGAGAAGGCCACTCCATTATAGAAGACATTCTTCAGCCTTGAGGGTCAGTACGGTCGGCCTTGGAGGTCAGTGTACAGTCACCTTGAGGGGTCAGTACGGCCGTGGTCGTGGAGGGGTCAGTGTGTTGGTAGTCAGCCTTGATGTGCCGGTACAGCCAGCCTTGAGGCCAGTAGTCAGCCTTGAGGTCCGTACGGTCGGCCTTGAGGGGTCAGTAATGGCTTCCGCCTTGAGGTGTCAGTACAGTCAGCCTGAGGGGTCAGTACAGTCAGCCTCATGGAGGGGTCAGTGCACGTCGGGGCCTTGAGGCCAAAGTACAGTCAGCCTGAGGGCAAAACACAGTCAGCCTTGATGTCAGTACAGTCAGCCTTGAGGCCAGTACAGTCAGCCTGAGGGTCAGTACGGCCGGGCCTTGAGGGGTCAGTACAGTCAAAGCCCTGAGGGGTCAGTACGGTCGGCCTTGAGGGTCAGTGCTAGCCAGGCCTTCTGAGGGGTCAGTACGGCCTGGCCTGAGGGGCTGCACAGTCAGCCTTTGATGTGTCAGTACAGTCAGCCTTGAGGTGTCAGTAGTCAGCTCCTTGAGGGTCAGGTGGCTGGGCTCACTTTGAGGGGTCATCAGTACGTCGGCCTTGAGGTGTCAGTAGTCAGCCTTGAGGGGTCAGTACGGTCGGCCTTGAGGGGTCAGTACGGTCGGCCTTGAGGTGTCAGTACAGTCAGCCTTGAGGGGTCAGTACAGTCAGCCTTGAGGGGTCAGTACGGTCGGCCTTGAGGTGTCAGTACAGTCAGCCTTGAGGGGTCAGTACAGTCAGCCTTGATGTGTCAGTACAGTCAGCCTTGAGGTGTCAGTACAGTCAGCCTTGAGGGGTCAGTACGGTCGGCCTTGAGGGGTCAGTACAGTCAGCCTTGAGGGGTCAGTACGGTCGGCCTTGAGGGGTCAGTACAGTCAGCCTTGAGGGGTCAGTACGGTCGGCCTTGAGGGGTCAGTACGGTCGGCCTTGAGGGGTCAGTACAGTCAGCCTTGATGTGTCAGTACAGTCAGCCTTGAGGTGTCAGTAGTCAGCCTTGAGGGGTCAGTACGGTCGGCCTTGAGGGGTCAGTACGGTCGGCCTTGAGGTGTCAGTACAGTCGGCCTTGACGGGTCAGTACAATCGGCCTGGAGGGATCAGTGTGGGCGGCCTCGAGGGGTCAATACGGTTGCCCTCGAGGGGTCAGCACGGTCGGAATTAGGGAGGTCAGTATGGTCGGCCTTGAGGGGTCAGCACGGTCAGCCTTGAGGGGTCAATACGGTCTGGCTTTCAGGGGTCAGGATGGTTGGCCTAGAGGGGTCAGTACGGTTGGGTGGCCCTCCATGGTTTTGCAGCAATGGCCCAGTCTAATTTTCATAATGCTATATCATAACTCTTCTTGCATTCTTATAGCTCATATCTATAATACCATCCTGATCAGCATTATTAACGCTGCAAAGAAGCATATCCAGACCAATGACTGGCTTCGTCTACAAGGTAATCAGGGTCATGGAGTAAATTTTGTCTTGTCTCAGTTATGGCCCTTGGGTGTGCCTAAAAATCAGGACTCATTTACGGAGAGAAAATCTGACAAAGAACAGGAAGGTTGACCTCCACTTTTTTTCGCCTTTTTAAGTCTATAACACAAATAACCCTTGTCCAAAGGGGTCAGTACGGTCAACCTCGAGGGGTCAGCACGGTCAGCCTTGAGGGGTTAGCACAGTCGACCTTGAAGGGTCAGTAAGGTTGGCCTTTAGGGGTCAGTCTGGTCGACCTCAAGAGGTCAGCACAGTCGACCTCGATGGGACAGCACGGTCAGCCTTGAGGGGTCAGCATGGTCAGCCTTGAGGGTTCAATAGTCGGCCTTGAGGGTTCAGTATGGTCGGCCTCGAGTCAATACGGTCGGCCTCGAGGGATCAGTACGGTGGGCCTCGAGGGGTCAGTACTGTCGGAATTGAGGGGTCAGCACGGTCGGAATTGAGAGGTCAGTATGTTCAGTAGTCGGCCATGCAGGGTCAATACGCCGGCCTTGAGGGTACAGTACGGTTGGCCTTGACAGGTCAGTACGATTGGCCTCAAGGGGTCAGTACAGTCGGCTTTGAGGGGTCAGCATGGTCATAATTGAAGGGTGAGTATGGTCGGTCTTGAGGGGTCAGTATGGTTGGCCTCAAGGTCAGTACGGTCGGCCTCGAAGGGTCAGTACGGTCGGCCTCGAGGGGTCAGTATGCTCGGCCTTGAGGGTTCAGTCGGCCTTGAGGGGTTAGTATGGTCGGTCTCGAGGGGTCAGTACAGTTGGCCTTGAGTGGTCAGTATGGTCGGCCTCGAGGGGTCAGTACGGTTGACCTTGAGGGGTCAGTACGGTCGACCTGGAGGGGTCAGCACGGCCGGTCTCAAGGGGTCAGTATGGTCAGCCTCGAGGGCTCAGTACAACTGATCTTGTGGGGTCAGTATGGCCGGCGATGAGGGGTCAGTATGGTTATTCAGACTTAATACATAAGGTCGGGTTTGGGGGGAGCTTCCCACTTTACCCGCAGTTGGTTATTTGAAATTAACAATAGAAATGGTACTCTGGGGAGAAATTTACACAAAAAAATGCTAACCCTAAAAGCAGTGTCGTGTCCTACAATGTCTCCTGCAAAATTCTTGGTTATACAGTTATACAACCCCAGCAAAACCGTAAAATACCCATTCAGCGATGTTACAAAGTATTCTATGAGGGCTGTGATTGGTTGAATCAGTGACAACAGCCTATATGCTTGATTGGACCAATCAGAATTGTGAACAATCCCCTCTAAAGACCATGTGAGACAAGTCTGAATCGCTATTATGGTATGCTACCCAGAAAGGCCAAAGGCATACAGAAAGAAAATATATTAAAATTTCAAAGCTGAAGATTTTGGGACAAGTCTGAAAATGTGACATCGTGTCGGAAGAACCAGAATGAATAACTGTAAAACCCACACTCAAATAATGTTAAAAACTGAGGAAACACAGCGAACACTGTTCTAACTTTCATCCAGTTCAGTATCTATGCCGGGACGGACCACAAATCGATTCTGTATAACAGACTCGTCAAAATCCACCTGAAATTTCAGTGAAATACATGTAGGCAGTCATCGTAATAAAGTCTAGAGAAAAGTCAACTTCCCAATAAAACCTTTCACATCTTCACATATCAAGTCAAACACTACACTTACTGTTTTGGACGAAATGTGACAGGTTTTGATCTCTTCAAAATATGACTTAATGCTGTCATAGCTTTATAAATATTATGCAGTCCATATGCAGAATCCAAATTCAAATTTGGTTGGCTATGACAAGGAAATGTACATTTCTTGTTTGAAATGCAATACCACAGTACGAAATCGACAAGGATGATTGTAGAAGACAACAGTTCGAGTGGTGCACCATGACCTGTATTTCATTCAGTGATTTGGGGTTTTTTTTTTTTCCATTTTCAAGAATTAATGGTTTTTAGATCTTTGAAGCATCTTTCACAGTAATATTTACAGAAGTCATTTTGTTTAGGAACGTTCATGGTCAAATTTAGGTTTTTTCCGGCGAATTGAGTTTTATTGTGCTTTTGGTGCTGCGAATTGATTTTCAGGGCCATTTGCTTTATATACTACAAAAATGTATAATTGGTACATGATTGAGATATTGAGAAATATCTATTTCTTTGTATAAGTGCTTTTAGAATTAAACTATTTGATTTCAACACTTGAGTGCCCTGTTGGCTTTTTCACATGAAACATAACTAATACTGTTTGACAAATTTTGGATGTGCCTCAATAATTGAACGGAACACAAGTGCAGTACATGTACTAATTTAACTTACGGTAATTCCCCTAATAATTCAATCACAGGAAGTTCACTTTTCAACTCTGTTATTCAAACACAGAGAAAAAGTAGCATTCCTATTCTTCATTCAAATTGAAGAAAAGTTATATAATAACAAAATGTGATACTTTGTAGCTGGTGCCATGAAGAATATTTCCAGATATATGCCATTTTTGCTGCACTTCCGGTGATCGAATTATTAGGGGAATTACCGTACATTGCATAAATATAAATATAAATAAATATTTTATTAATTCTGGTTTTGCAAACAAATTTATAAACAATTTATGCAAACTTCATATCAAAATCATCAAAAATCCATCATTATGTCACAAAGAGGAAATGGGCCAAAAAGGAAGTCGGCATTTGAACTACTTACAATTTTACTAATCAGTGTGGCGATACGATGGATGTCTTCTGAGAAACTCTGCGAAATCTACAACAAAAGATAACACCTGATAGTAAAAGTACATTTAGTATACATGTATATAATTCCTTTCCATTTCCTCATTTCCATATAATTACAAGTGACCAATATTTATTTTGAAAAAGTTGCTGTATTATTAAAACATTCAAAAATATCAGAACTGCCTTTCAAAATTTCAATGGGGAAAAAATCTGCTTTTCACTTTTTGTGGTGTCAAATGGATTGCACTGCCTACCAAATCGTTGTGATGGTGTTTGGAATGATCTTGTTTCCATTACTTGTATCTCGGTGTGTAATAGGAATATATTTTTCTCAAGATTTTAAGTAAGGCCATTTTTAGTTGTTTGTGATCTGGAGTAGGCAACAGACCACTAAAAAAAATAGTCCAGATCCGCTGACCCGTTTAACTCAGGAACTTATAAGGTGTTGCTCAAAGGGACTCTTTGGGTGTCTGTGCATCGCTTTCTCAAAGCAGAGAAAAGGCCAAATGTATGACGTCATTTGTATGAAAGAGTATAACTCAAAATTGAGACGGGCACCCCACACCGAGAAGATTGTCAGGTTGTAGCACTTGAATTGAAGTACTTCTTGCCGAAATATGGAAGTCTAGACTTGATTCCGGAATCGACGAGATGCAATTACGTTAACATTGCCACCAATGTAAATCTTTTGGTGGTTTAGGGCCAGGAAGGTTCAGAGGTATAAGGGGAAATAACTCTTGATATAATGTTCAAAAAAAGCACATCAGGGGAGACAACTCTAGTTACAAACCTGGGTGAAGATCTTGATGGACTTTGGTTGTGATTTACAAATGTCTCCAATATACATTGCATTGTAGGTGGTCTGGAAAGGAATATAGCAATAAAGTCAGCATAGCTTGTGATAACACTGACCAAAAAGTGGGCATTTTAGATTCAACACTGTAAAGTTCTCGAGTTTGAAAATTATGCCTCTGAAATCCCCAAAAATCAGTCATTTTCAACGAAAAAGGAAACTTGTAAATGGCTAATAAATGAATCTCCAATAATATTCCCTACCCCCACTCTTATGTCCCGACCCCTCCTGGAAATAGGACTGGAAAGGCTCAGTTTATCTGTTATACATGTACCACTAATATTTTCTAAGAAAATATGGTGTCCACCTGTTTTTATTACATATTCAACAAGAACTATACATGTTTAGTATTATTTAGCAAAATGGGGAATATTTAACCTCAGGAAGTTTGATTTATTGAGCGTCAAGCACGAAATAAATCAAATCTCCCTATGTATTCAGTATTATGGCTTTTAAGTGGTATATGTACAAATGGTTGCCATATATTTTTAACGAGTTTGGTGATCCCCCATTTTTTTTTCATGGACTATCTTCTATTAACCTGATGAAAAAATGATAAATTTAAAAAAAAACTTTCACCCTCAAGAAATGAACGTTCTCTACTGCCTTAAAGCACAATTAAGTTCTATACAAATCAATTATGATATGATAAATGAAGAGAGCATATAACTTGTCATCATTGAATTTACGGACGAGTCAAAGGCGTCTGAAATTGTGAACAGATTTTGTCAGGTAGCGGCCATATTTGAAGCTCAGAAATGGTGTAATATTTCCAATGTGTTTTCCAATTTCAGCTACGAGGTGAATACTTCCGATATTGAATTTATGAAGCAGAACGCGTAACAAAATATATATTGTTCATCTTCTAAAGAAAAAAAAAATATGTGTTGATTACTAAGACCAACCAAAGTGGCCATGGTTATGAGGGATGAATACATGCTCGGCTGAAATTATGAATATTAGTCCACATTTCAGCGGATCAAGTGAGTGAACAACTTCAGTATTTAATCTTCAAGGTCAAACCAGCAGGTAAGTCAACCTTCAAAACTGACTTTCATTTTTCCTATCTTGGCCCGATGTCTCACCTTATACAAAGCTTGCCAATCAGTTGTGGAGGCCTGGGCCTGGATCATTCTGGTCAGGATTCTCTATAATATAAGTATACACAGTAAGTGAGTGAGTGAGTGAGCGAAAAGAATTTAACGTCGTTTTTAACAATATTTCAGCTATATCGTGATGAACCAACTAAGCACCACCCAGCCAAGTTGCGTTCCTGCTACTTCAAAGAAGTAATCTTTGAAGCAGCATGGAATCAGGCACCCTCCATTCACCCTAAAAAAAAAACACTGAGGACAGTACATAAGATACAGACAAGATACAGACAGGACGCTTACATGGTGCAATAAAGACAAGTAATATTACAGTGCTAGACATCACATTATCAAATTCCTGTTGCTTCTCAGCAAAATGCATTGAAGCAACAGGAACCCGTGCCCACCCAACTAAACACAGTAAAACCTGCAAATTCTGACCAACCTCTAAATACTGGCGTAATACATGGAGGGCTGCTATCATTTTCCCATAAAGATGCCATTATATTTCTCAAACAAATTAATAAATCCATCTCCCTAGTATAATCTGTGGCGTGTCCGACTCCTCCTCCGCTTTACTCACTGTACAGCGGGCCACAAAGGTGTGGGGCGGAATAGGGTGGGGCGAGAGACCTGGGGTTTTCGCTACCTGATATTCCATGGGACAGGCTTACACCCTACAGTAGAATGGGTCGACTGCGCATGCGCAATGAGTAGTGCGCGATGAGTAGTATAGAATGTGCACGCGATCTCCCTATCCCTATAGGTGTGGCGCGAGATAGGGTGGGGCGAGAGACCTGGGGTTTTCGCTACCTGAGATTCCATGGGCCAGGCTTGCACCCTACAGTAGAATGGGTCGACTGCGCATGCGCGATGAGTAGTATAGAAAGGGCACGCGATTTCTCTATCCCTATAAACTAATCCATGGGGGTGAATGAACCCATGGGGGTGAATGAGCCATAGGGGTGAATGAGCACTCGTTAGTTTAACTCGTTAACAATTATGTCAAACGGTATTAAATATGCTAAATCACTTGTCCTTGTCCATGTGAAGGCAAAAAATATATACTTTAGTTACATGTTTCAGCTGGCTCCACAGAATTGCTTTGTATGTGACAGTTAACAGGTGAACATTCTAAAGGGTATGGTTCAGAAAGAGTGAGTGAGTGAGTAGGATTCAATGTCATTCTCAACATGGTTCAGAAAGAGAGGGGGGGGGGGGAATTGGCTTAATGTCACACTCAAGTTTATTTCACTCATATGGTGACAGTCAGTTTGGTTGGTGGAGGAAGCCGGGGTACCCGGAGATAACCACCACCCATCGGCCAGTAACTGACAAACTTCCACACATGGACCAGCTGCGCTCGAACCTGTTCCGGTTCAGCGGGGTACGGTTAGCGGTCACCAGTGGCGTCATTTGGCATCATCATGGGGCAGAGAGTTAAATTTAAAGTAATTTGAACCTTGATAAACCAGAACCCTGTCAAAACTGACACTATAATCTGGTCCCAAACATGGTCCGCTTACACAGGTTTAATGGTATATAAATGTTCTCACATACGAACATAGCCTATAACTGCAGCGAAGTGGTTTATTTATCTCCTCTTATATTTATTAATTATGAAGTGCATCTGGCATTAGAGTAGATCTTCTAACATTCACCTAACTTACCACCTAAACAGCATTCACTACTTTATTTTGTTAAAAAAAAAAAAAAAATATTAGGATTTTTTAATCCTCCGAACATTTGAAACTTTTGAGTACTTTTAGAGCGAGTGAATAGGATTTACCATCACTTTCAACAATATTTCAGTCATATCACAATGTTTGGGTTCAATTTCTTTTACACCCGGGACCCCACGGGCGGGGTCCTATTCATTTTTTCACTCGAAATGCCCACAGGTGCCCCAGGTAGTTGCCTCTTATGACAAGCCATCCGATAAGCTCAGGCCTGTAATTCTCTTCATGACCTTGAGTGTTTCCAGTGACACCCCAGGTTGATCTCCGGACGCCCCAGGGGTCAGTACTTTTGGAGCAGAGTTTCGATTACGCTTCAGCCAAAACTATATTCTATTTCTTTCTTCCGAGATATTCTTCTCATGAAAGTCACCCAGTAGCAGTAAAAAGCCATGATGATAGTACCATAAAAACAAAATCAATTTAATTAAATTATTTAGCTCGCCTCTTCAGAAATACATTTCTTCGAGGTTCAATGTAGATGTCATATAAATAATGCACCTTCTTGAACACATATGCATTGCAACGAAAGTTAAAATCATGAAAAATGTCTTGAATTTTATGGGGATTCTGTGAAAAATCATTTAAAAATTCTGATTTCCTCTCAGTGTTTTTGTCTGATGGATATCCATATGAATGCTTTCAAATGTGAAGAACAAATTTCCTCTGACCTTTCTGGTGAAACGCTTCTTTCGACATTGTTTAGCCTAGAAAAGCATCCACTTTGTGGAAATGCACTAAATAGTCCAACCGGGAAAGGTCAACTACACTACATGTACATGTATTAACTACAATATTGAAAATTACCGTAATCCCTATAATAATTCAATAACAGGAAGTGAAATTTTCCACCATAATATCTGGGGGTGATCAAATTTATTAGAACAGGAAGTTGACAAAATGGTCTTGAATCATGCATATAATCCATTATTTCTATATTATTTCATTGATTTTTTAGGGTGATAAAATTTATTAGGCGGACTTATTGAATACTGTCTCCAAAATCTGGTGAAATTGAGTGAGTGAGTGAGTGAGTGAATATGATTTAACGTCGCTTCCAACTATATTTCAGTCATATCACGACGTTGGGTCCTATTCCTTTTCACACCCGGGAACCACACGGGTGGGGTCCTATTCCTTTTCACACCCGGGAACCCTACGGGTGCCTCAGTTGGTCGCCTCTTATGAAAAGCTGTCTGAGGAGCTGAGGCCTACTCTTACCATCACCTGTGGTGTGCACGTAACGACATCCCAGTTCAATGCCTGGAAGCCCCATGGGGCTGGTGGAACTGAGTGAGTGAGTGAATAGAAGTTAACGTCGCTTTCAACAATATTTCAGCTATATCATGACGAACCAACTAAGCACCACCCAGCCCAGTTGTGTTCCTGCTACTTCAAAGAAGAAATCTTTGAAGCAGCATGGAACCAGACACCCTCCATCCACCCTATAAAACACTGGGGGCAGTGCACAAGACACAGACAGGACGTTTACATGGTGCAATAAAGACAAGTGATATTACAGTGCTAGACATCACATTATCAAGTTCCTGTTGCTTCTCAGCAAAATGTGGTTAAAATTGAGTTATTAGGGGAATTACCATACCTTATTTTTACAGCCTACCTCTGAGCTAGATTGATTCGAAATCTGTACAAACCACATTTCCATGGAATACTGATTTTTAAGTGTTTTTACAGGAAATGTATTTTCTGGTGTTAACACACGTAAGCTTTATCAGCAGATACAGGATCTCTTCACCGATTTACAAACACAGCTCTTAGGGCTACATTAAACTCTGCAGTAATTTAATCACAGAAATTGTATATTTATCCCATCTAGAAGTAGTGGCGGTGGTCAAATGTATTAGAAGGAAAAGCTGATGAAATGATACAAAATAGGACCTCACATGTACCTATGTACCTCCTACAGGTATGAGGTCATCCAATTTACATGTTCCGGTATATAGCATGTGCACTTGCCTCGAATCTTGAGGCTTTGACTGTCATGTCAGCTTGTGGGCACACCGCATCATGCAGCATATGATTATCGCTGTCGCAGTGTCAGACCCTATCTCAATGTTCCCTTGGTTATGTCAGGCAGTGCTGTCCTCTCAATCAGGAATTAATAATGATAGTCATAATTTTGGATATTAGGCACATACACGGTATATCCTGCTCCAGTTTTAGAATCCTGGTAGACAAACTCAGAAAGTAACACAGATATTGTCTGGAGATGTTTTTCGCATTGACTGAAGGAGTGAAAAATTGGAATTAAGAGATAAAAAGTAGGTATCTGATGCGGAAGATTGTATCTGATTATTAGCGAACAACATCTACCATGTCTACATAGAAAGTATCTCATGTTCAGGATCCTATCTGACAAGTGTACACCATCTACATACAGGGTTTCTCATGTTCCGGATCCTATCTGACAAGTGTACACCATCTACATACAGGGTATCTCATGTTCCGGATCCTATCTGACAAGTGTACACCATCTACATACAGGGTATCTCATGTTCCGGATCCTATCTGACAAGTGTACACCATCTACATACAGGGTATCCTATGTGATAAGTGTTCACCATCTACATACAGGGTATCTCATGTTCAGGATCCTATCTGACAAGTGTACACCATCTACATACAGGGTATCTCATGTTCAGGATCCTATCTGACAAGTGTTCACCATCTACATACAGGGTATCTCATGTTCAGGATCCTATCTGACAAGTGTTCACCATCTACATACAGGCTATCTCATGTTCAGGATCCCATCTGACAAGTGTACACCATCTACATACAGGCTATCTCATGTTCAGGATCCCATCTGACAAGTGTACACCATCTACATACAGGCTATCTCATGTTCAGGATACTATCTGACATGTGTACACCATCTACATACAGGGTATCTCATGTTCAGGATCCTATCTGACAAGTGTACACCATCTACATACAGGGTATCTCATGTTCAGGATCCTATCTGACAAGTGTACACCATCTACATACAGGGTATCTCATGTTCAGGATCCTATCTGACAAGTGTACACCATCTACATACAGGCTATCCTATGTGATAAGTGTTCACCATCTACATACAGGCTATCTCATGTTCAGGACAATCAGCTGATCATAGTACAAAGATTTTGTAACCTTCTCCACAGGTCAAGGTAGACAACACTTACAACATGTATAATGTATGACAAGTTTGGGGGGAATCACAGCATAATTTCCAAAAAAATGGGTAAGATTACCCAAAATTTGATACCAGTCCTTAACTTGAACCTGGAGATATCGCATGGAAAAAAAACCTGACGAACAGAAATCGCTATCTCATTATACGTCCTCGGGTAATGATGGGTGTACAAGAATTGCAACTAACGGAAAACTGTCAGAGATAGAAACTGGACACAAACTGATGCACATCACTCTTTGGTGGGTTTATGAAAATCAATATCAATGACAAAACATTGATTTCTACTTTAAAATACCACTGAACTTATATACAGTTCATTGTCTAGCTACAATAATCGCATGCTTCCTTCACATAAATACATGTACATTATTTTTATTCACATTTGTCTAACGAGACAAGATCAACAGTCGGTGGGTCAACATCTCAAACCTGGCACTAGATGCTTGTCTTCTCTCATCGACTGTGACATGCTTCGCCACATGTCTGTGTACACAGATTCCAAATGTACGACCCATGTGACCAAAGTAACACTCTCCCATTCCCTCTTTCACCGATCAAACATAGCGGACAAACAGCCATCCACCACAGTTGACGATATTCAAAACCCTCTCGACACAATGTTTACAGTCAGCAGCGACAAAAGCCTCCCCTAACTTGGGAAAGCTGTCCGAAATCACAGCTAAACACAGTCTATGTATGTTGACGGATATCACAATTGCCTGGTACGATGGTGTTCCGAGCATATAATTTTACGATTTAAACTTCAACAATATCAGACTGTAGTCCCAAATGTATGTTTTCAAACAATTTTTACCGCAACTAATAAACACAAAAATTTGAAGAAAACCCTATTTGTAGTGTACAAAACTCTGCATACTTCAGGGCATTGTTTCAACTCCGGGACCTACCACGAGAGATGTCACTACAAAGCTAGCCTTAAAATAAATCGCAAATTCAAAACAAGTAGAAGAACTCAAGAAAAGAAGAAAGCAATACACAGTCGGGGGACAGTTGTACAAGTGAACAACAAACATCACTTGACAGAGTGAATGCTGATTATTAGCAAAATTGTGCTCTATTGCCAAAATAAGAGGAAGAGAGAGAGGGAGAATTAAGGTTTAACGTCGCATTCAACAGTATTTCAGCTATATTGCGACGATCAAACAAAATTCTAAGTATTCTAACAAAAACAAGTCAACAACCTAACACACCAAAAGACATGCACATACATTGAAGCTTATGCAACAAACTGATTTTTCTCAAAACACCTTAAAGATACAGTCTTCATTCACCCGACTAAAAATATCTTCTAAAGTAGCTGCTGGATAAAAAGAATCTCTTACAATCTCAAAATATGACACAATCAGCAATTAGGTGAGAAAAGTCATCATATCTGGGGAGATTCACCAAGTTGTTATAGCCGTGAATATTAACCGACTATGTCTTTTGCTCTTCAAGGGCGTAATGAACGTCATTCTGCACATCTCAAACTCCCACTTGAGAATAAACATGAGAGTTTTTTCAATAAATCACTCAGAGAAGTGAATTCATCCAATTTTTGCTACCTTCAAAAGCACAAGCTGGCTTTACAAAATGCATGGAACAAATATAAACAAAAAATCGACCATAGAGGTCCATGTCCCCCGCTAGCAGCACCAGTTATAGTGGATTACATCCACCATAACTGGCGCTGCTGCTGCGGGGGCCATGGACCTCTATGGTCGATTTTATTTGGTCGATGAAATCTCATATCATTGATGAAGAGTATGATTTGAAAATGGAGATATCGCTGATGAGCTTAACATAATCTAATACTGCGGATGGCACCCAGATTGGATTATGCACATCCATAAAACATAATACCAACTGTCCTCTCACCAATGTCCATGCACTCCCCAGGCTTGAAGTAGATTGGTTGAATCGTTCTAGAGTTATTGTCCAGACAAGATCTAAATGCTGAAAATCTAAGATGACTGATGGTGGCCATCTTGGATTACACAGGTAACTGTAAAGCAATGATAACTGTCCTCTCACCGATGTGAAGCCAAACTGCAAGTTTGAAGACGATCAGGAGTTGAATTATTCTAGATTTGTTGTCCAGACAAGATGCAACTGCTTAAAATGCAACATAATCCAATATCGCTGGTAGTTGGCAGCCAAATTGGATTATGCTCGTTCATGAAACACAATCCTAACCGGGATCTCATCAAGGTCAAGGGACTTCCCAAGTTTGAAGCAGATCAGTTGAATCGTATCCCAGCTATTGTCCGGACAAGATCAAACTGCTTAAAATCCAATGAAATCCAGTATGGCTGATGGTGGCCATATTGGATTAAGCATGTCCTTGAAAAACCATCCTAATCCTCCTCTCAACAATGTCAAGGCACTCCCCAGGTATGAAGTAGATCGGTTGAATCGTTCTCGAGTTATTGTCCGGACAAGATCCAACTGCTTATAATCCAATATGGCTGACAGTGGCCATATTAGATTACGCACATTGCTGAAAAACAATCCCAACCGTCCTCTCACCATGTCAAGGCACACCCCAAGTTTAAAGTTGATCGGTTAAATCGTTCACGAGTTATTGTCCGGGCAAGAAAATCTAAGATCCAACTGCTTATAATCCAATATGGCTGACGGCGGCCATATTGGATTATGCACATTGCTGAAAAACAATCCCAACCGTCCTCTCACCGATGTCAAGGCACTCCCCAAGTTTGAAGTAGATCAGTTGAATCGTACTCCAGTTATTGTCTGGACAAGATCAAACTGCTTAAAATCCAATGAAATCCAGTATGGCTGATGGTGGCCATATTGGATTAAGCAAGTCCTTGAAAAACAATCCTAATCCTCCTCTCAACAATGTTAAGGCACTCCCCATATACCCATATTGGATTATGCACATTGGTGAAAAACAATCCCAACCGTCCTCTCACCGATGTCAAGGCACTCCCCAAGTTTGAAGTAGATCAGTTGAATCGTACTCCAGTTATTGTCCGGACAAGATCAAACTGCTTAAAATCCAATGAAATCCAGTATGGCTGATGGTGGCCATATTGGAATTAAGCACGTCCTTGAAAAACAATCCTAATCCTCCTCTCAACAATGTTAAGGCACTCCCCACATATGAAGTAGATCAGTTGAATCGTTCTTGAGTTATTGTCCGGACAAGATCCAACTGCTTATAATGCAATATGGCTGACGGCGGCCATATTAGATTACGCACATTGCTGAAAAACAATCCCAACCGTCCTCTCACCAATGTCAAGGCACACCCCCAGTTTGAAGTTGATCGGTTAAATCATTCACAAGTTATTGTCCGCACAAGAAAATCTGTGATCCAACTGCTTATAATGCAATATGGCTGACGGCGGCCATATTAGATTACGCACATTGCTGAAAAACAATCCCAACCGTCCTCTCATCAATGTCAAGGCACACCCCAAGTTTGAAGTTGATCGGTTAAATCGTTCACGAGTTATTGTCCGGACAAGAAAATCTAAGATCCAACTGCCTATAATCCAAAATGGCTGACGGCGGCCATATTGGATTATGCACATTGCTGAAAAACAATCCCAACCGTCCTCTCGCCAATGTCAAGGCACACCCCAAGTTTGAAGTTGATCGGTTAAATCGTTCACGAGTTATTGTCCGGACAAGAAAATCTTACGGAATTACGGAATTTCGGAATTACGGAATTACGGACACCGGTGTTTCTAATATCCCCCCCTACTAAGTAGCGGGGGACAAAAAAAACATTACTTAGATTATTTACTTAGACCAATCAAATAAAGACAACAGGAGAATTTTTTTAAATGTATGTAATGCACTGAAGAAGTGAAGAGGGATAAGTTGATAGAATGATGATTTTTTGCTTCATATTTATTCCTAAGAAGTAGGCTCTCATTTGCAAATTGTCCGATAATGAGAGAGTCAGTGAGTCCATCTGAATCCTTTCTCCGGCAAAATAAGGAGAACCGTTGACATTAGAACCTTGATTTTTGGCATGAACTTGCATTAGGGGACTGTTACCAGCAAGTTCTGAGCTCATGAAAATTTGACCTACTTAGGTTACCCATAAACCTCGAAATTGGCAAAAACATGTCCTAATGCCTCCTAAGACCATGGAAATGCACTTAATTTTAGGTCAATGTCACTGTGACCTGACCTAATTAGGTCAAGGTCAAAGCTTATGGTCAGTCTTAGGTCAAGGTACACACTTAAATCATATCAAACCCTACTTCGTAGGTCCTGTGATGTTAGTCACACTCCCATGTACTTACAAGGGAAATAAAATGTGGATATACTTTTTTTTAAGAACAGAGAAATATATCTGTTCAATTCATGCAAAGTAAATAGAAGTCCCGAGATGGAACTCTCAACTCTAGCCGCAAAAGGCGCGAAATGATGTCACTGCCCACGTGACGTTACGCTAAGGTTAGGCAACAAACCATTTCTTAATATTGGCACTGCTGTATGATTTTTGATTTTTTGTTTACAGATTTTTTGTTTGCAAATGCCTATTTAACTCAGGTACAATAACATCTTCAAAGGTGTTTGATTTTAAATGTTATGAAAGCCACAATGACAATTTAATATTCTTCAATTTTTGAGGTAAAGCTAATGTTAAAGCATTGCCCGATTCCTAACAAACTTGAGTGTGACATTAAGCCAAATCCCCCTAATCTTGGACCGACGTCACACGGTCAATGACGTCGTTTCATGCCTTGCATGGCTAAAGAGTTTTATCCCGGGACTGTCATATTGGCATAAAGCATACGTATCATTAAACAATTGATGAATATAAATAAGTGATTGAGTGTCGAGTGAATAGAATTTAACGTCGCTTTCAACAATATTTCAGCTGTATCGCGACAAACCAACTAAGCACCAGCCAGCCAAGTTGCGTTCCTGCTACTTCGAAGAAGAAATCTTTGAAGCAGCATGAAACCAGACACCCTCCATCCACCCTAAACAACACAGAGGACAGCGCACAAGACACAGACAGGACGCTTACATGGCGCAATAAAGACAAGTGATATTACAGTGCTAGACATCACAATATCAAGTTCTCCCTTACTGTCCAGAAGTGTCACACTTCATGTGAAGTGTGCCTAGAAGTGCCTCTGAAGAGTACACTTGAAAGGCACTTCAACAACAGAGAAAAATATTGGCACACTTCAAAGGTACTTCATTAGAAAAAGGCAGCAGTCAGGGGACTCCTCAAAGACACTTCATGGACTTTGTCAATTTCATAACAAAAAATGAGGGACTTCAGAGACACTTCTGAGACTTCCTTTTTGTTCGGCATAATCCAAGGTACTCCTCAAAGACACTTCTTGGACTTTGTCAGTTCTTCAGTGAAACTTAGGGGACTTCAGAGACACTTCTGAGACTTTGTTTTTGTTCTGCATAATCTAAGGTACTCCTCAAAGACACTTCTTAGACTTTGTCAGTTATATATAGCATAACTTGGGGACTTCCCCTTGCAAAAAATATCTTCTAGCATCCTATAAGATTTTGAAAAATCCTATAAGATTCTAAAAAATCATATGAGCTTCTAAAATATAAGAGTCTGAAAAATCCTATAAGATTCTGAAAAAAATCCTATTAGATTCTGAAAAATCCTATAAGATTCAATCCAATAGGATTTCTAGATTATTGGAATTTTCCCACAAACTGTTACAGTAACATAACATTTTAAATTAGAACTACATGTTCACAAGTTTCAGTTATATTAATTAGCTCTGGGAATATCCCAGCTTAAAGTTGGCTGATTTGATTTCACTCAGTGACATCAAATCTCATTTCAATGAAACCACCAAACATCAGATTTGTACTTCACATTTCAAAATAGCTACAACTGTGTAAAATATTCACATGTGGTTACTGACATATTACTCAGAACTATGAACATTTTTTTAATATTTTAAAGTGATCAGTACTATGGGTTTCTATTTGAATAGAATAAAGACATTAATAA
>JAVTVY010001592.1:0-33005 GCA_036873755.1 Hanleya hanleyi | reverse complement strand
ACCCCATCCGACGCGTACAGACCAAGGTGTTCTCTGTGACATCAGGTACGATGATGGCCAACCGTGAAAATTTATTTCTAGGGGATCTTCCTAAACGTCTTACCCTGGCGTGTGTGTCCAACACCGCGTTCAATGGAAATTGGGCTGAGAATCCGTTCAACTTTCAACATTTCAACATCAACTTTGTGGCACTCCACGTGGCCGGTCATCAAATTCCAGCCCGTCCATTACAACCGGACTTTACTAACAAAAACTATGTGCGCACCTACCTGAACCTGTTTACAGCCACAGGACAAAACAACCAGGACGAAGGCAATACCATCAGTCGAGACGACTTTATCCGTGGGTACACATTGTTCGCCTTTGACCTCACCCCCACCTTGGAACACGATCATCAACTGGCTTTGCTGAAGAAAGGAAACCTACGGTTGGAACTGCGTTTCAAAGACCCTCTACCCCACACCATTAACGTGATTTGCTACGCCGAGTTTGATAACGTCATCAGCGTGGATCAGCAAAGAAACGTGCTGTGTGACTACGCCAGCTAAGAGTCATCATGGATACAGAGCAGCTGATGGGCATACTCCAGCGTGATCCGAAGATCCCCTTTCGAGATGTGTTTCCATGCAATGTGTTTCCCACCCACTCCACCACCCCAGCAGCCTACATCCTGAATACAGACACGAGGAGTCGACCTGGTGAACATTGGGTAGCTGTGTACGTGGACACCCTAGGCCAAGGCGAATACTTTGATTCCTACGGACTTGCACCCCTACATGCCGATTTGGTGAAATTCATGGACGTCTCTACTACAGTGTGGCGTTGGAATACTCAAAGATTACAAGGCCCCTTGAGTGGTGTGTGCGGACAGTACTGTGTGTTTTATCTCACTCACCGGAGTAGAGGACATTCTATGCCCACCATTGTACACATGTTTGATGATTATTGTCAAGCCGAAGACCGTGATGTCCTCGTCTATGACTGGACGGCCTCTCGTTTTAATGTGCATGCTCCATTTCTCTGGGTAACTTAAAAATGTACTGCGCGCGCAGGCCACTTGTTTATTGTTATTGTTATGACGTTGTTGTTCTGACGTTCTGTTGAATAAAAGATGAAAAAACACAATGATGGGTTTTGACTTTTTTTTTTTATTTAAGTCAACAAGAATGGGTTACACTATATATACAAATAGAATACAGGGTACAAATAGTAGTGGTATGTACACATAGAATAGTAGTGGTATGTATATACAAGTGGTACAAAAAATTCTGTCAGGAGTAGGATTCGAACCTACGACAGCAATCGCCGACCAGCACTTACACACCGGCGCCTTAGACCACTCGGCCATCCTGACTTTTACATTTGTGTATCAACAGTTATAGTTCGACATTGTTTTTACAAGTCCAAGTAAGTGGTGCTCACACCGTCGGCCAACACTTTTCGTTTGGGATAAAAGAAAGTAAAGGCGTCTCGTTGCTGAATGTACGTCCGCATCTGGTGATCCACCACCCGAAATCCTCGGTTAGTACCACTCGCACTGGCCTGGCTTTGCAGCACGTTCAAGTACAAGGCTTTGTCGATGTTGGGATCGCGCCGGCTCACCCCTTTGCAGCTAAACTTAGTTTCCTCTCCGTCTCCTCCGTAACAGTAATACGTCTTGGAGGAGAGAGCAATCATAGCATCCCCACTCCACTCCAGCTTGAACAGGCCCGGCGTACGCTTATCGTACTGGTAATGGTCACGTCGAGGTAGCCACTGGTCCCGTTCCGCTTCATACTGGGTACGTAACTCCGGGACTCCCAATCCGCATTAGAGACGGCCATGTAGGCCGAGTCGGTATCCATCTCCATGAGTTGCCAGTCTGATGGATTAAAATACACACCCATAAAATCATAGAGAAACTGCAGCATCCTCAGCTTGGCCACCTGATATACCATACATCCAATCTGCAGGGTTAAGTTGTACCGGATAGTCTTCTTGGCTGAAGTGACTTCATAGGTGTCGTCATCGATGACCTCCACGGACCGAAACAGAGGAGAATTCACTTTTTTGCGGGCTTGGGCAGTAGTACAAATGTTCACGTTGACGTGCTTATCCTGGTTCGTTACCGTTTTTCCATAATAACCATTGCCAGTCAGCTTCCAACATTCACCGATGATGGCCTCACTCGGGTATTCATCACCTTGACGACGGGCCGACGTGACGAGGTCGGCATTCTCCGCAAAACAAGCCTCGGGTACGTACTGTATCACTTGATATATTTGAGTAATTTCCAAACCGTGGTTCATGTACCACTGCAGTAAGGGCGTGCCCAGCAAGATTTTCTCGGCCCACATACTCCCAATCAACATGCGGCGAGGTTTAGGCAAACACTCGTGTTGCTCCGCATAGGCGCCCATGGTCTCTCCAATGTCAGCCCGACCCACCAGCGTGTTCTTGAAGATGGGAGGGCACTGAGCGAAGAGGGGCTTGAGAGTGTCGGGAACATGCAAATCGCATTCCACAAAGCCGTAGAGCTGACCCGAACGAATGGCGTCCAACATCTGTGGTAGACTCAGCAGTCGCCGACGACTCAAGGGGTACTCACGTTCTTTTAGGAACCGTTGTAAATGGGGCAGGGCCTGGCACATCGTGTGAAATTCACACTCCCACATTTCAATCAGATGGTATCCTCTCTCTTTCACATAATCTCCGTTCGCCACCACTTCTTCCCGTAATTTTTGCGGTGTTTTTCCACGTCGCTCATTGAAACGTCCAGCGCTGAAATGACATTCGTGGCCGTGCCAGTAACAGCCATAAAACTGGAAAACGGTCGGTGTTCCTTGTACAAGGGCAAACCCATCGACGGGGAGTCGGCGATCTCCTATCCGCTTCTCTGTGGCGTTGGTCTGGTGTCGTATATAAATGGCCCGTCGATAGGCTTCCCAATCCAACCACTGGTCGGCGAGATGTTTGTAAGGTGACCGTTGCGGTGTAAAATGCCGATCTTCCGCCAACCAACGTGTATAATGACCACTGGGCATAGGTTGGGCCAGCGACCACAGGTACAAGGCATTCGCATCGAAACCGATGATCTTAGCACAGGGTTTTCCACTGGGGAGAGTAGTGACGTCCTTCTCGTGATAACGGTGGAAAATAAGACTCGGGCCGCCCACAATGTTCTGCTTCAGACAATCATGCATGTCTGCATCTTTTT
Organism: Hanleya hanleyi; assembly: GCA_036873755.1. Classification (NCBI taxonomy): domain Eukaryota; kingdom Metazoa; phylum Mollusca; class Polyplacophora; order Lepidopleurida; family Hanleyidae; genus Hanleya; species Hanleya hanleyi. The sequence goes on along the minus strand of JAVTVY010001592.1, from coordinate 29,809 downwards.
GGTGAATCAGCGAGAAGTACGTAGCACAGTGTTGAAAAAGATGGCGAAGCGCCAGACCCGGTAAACTCAAGCACTCCTTGAAGATGTCGACGTGCATTTGGCGACGAAAGAGTTGCACCATTTTCTCGGCCGCTTCCAGGAAAGGAACCACATCTAGGTTATTATACCATATCAGGAAATCTCGCAACGTCTTCATGCTGTGGCAGTTCCACACTTGTTGCAGTTCGATGTAGGTGTCCTCTGGCAGAGCTTCCCCTTTCAGGTCATTGTAAAACGCTTCCCTGGGTGGCAACTGGGTGTCTTCTAAGCGGTCCAGGCTCGTCATATAGGTGTAAGGGAAGTAACCTTTGGTTTGTGCACAGTTATAGGCCTTGACCCACTGATCATAGCTACAATTAGGAGCTAAATAGTTCCGTACATCCAGGAAATGCAGTGATGTGGTAGTGAGGGCCATATGATTATTGATCTTCTTGATCACGGACTTGAGGGTATCGGACTGGGCCAAGTAAGGGTAGAGAAATTCCTTCACCATGTTCAAGTCGTATCGCCTCGAATTGAAGCCGAGCACCGGTAACTGACCTAGATATTGTAGGAAGCGCACTTTCAATTTCTCCGCATACGGTTTAGGTAAAGGTACATCCTGCGACTGCAGGGGCTGCGACTGCAGGGGCTCGGGCTCCGACTCGGACTCGGACTCTTCATCGTCTGCTACACCCGGTATAGGAATACGTTCATCCAGCTGGTCCAGTACGTGCTGGAACTTGTCCACCAATAGTTCTGTACTAGCCGCACTGACTTGCTCTAAATACTCCATCATCCGGGAGATCAACTCATGGGAATCTCCCGTGGACACGAAATACACCGGTGCAGCGTCATAGCCAGGTACGTTGCTGGAAATACTGACACTCAGAGGAATATGGCGCTGCGTCCACTGCGTTTTCGCTGAAAACATGTCCATGGGCTCCAACAGGGCCTCAAAATCGTAACACGCCCGGATGGGAAAATAACGGTCCGCACCCGGTATCATCACACCCTCATCGGCCAGTTCCTGGAAAATAGTAGGTGCATTATGATACACTCCACCCGGATATACTCGCTTGACACTGTTGTCACAGATTTTCTCGTGGCGATGTAAGTTGTAAGACTTTTTAAACACACGATGGCATTGAGCACAACTGAAAGACTGAGCGTACTGGCTCATATTGTTAATGAGCGAAAAATGACTCACGCCATTGTCGTCGAACACATTGACTTTCATCGTAGCAGCATACCGTTCTGTTGAACGCCGAACCAATTCAGCCACAAATGTATCCTCCTCCTCGCATCGTAATCGATATACAAAGATATTGATGTCGAACAGTGTTTCCACGTCATCCAAATTCTTGAACGGCACTCCACGGAAGTGCCGCTTATCCAAGTCTTGCTGCTGTAAATACTGTTCCCAATAGTCATCGGCCACTGTGTCACAAGCCCTGGGGTCACACTCGTCCAGATGCACGGCCAAACACCGAAACAGACATTTCCGGTCTTTGTAGGGCCCCTTTTTCCCTGCTGTTAATGCATACAGGCCGTGTCGATGAAGCAACCAAGGGGGTAGTAGTACAGGAGCACCGATAGGATGATCTCTCATTTTCGTGACGAAAAATGTGACGTTAGTGACCATTTCCACAAGCCATTGGGTATTGGGGCGTTGCAACCGAGCCCATTCCAATGGATCCAACGTAGTCAATTGGTCGATGAGTGGCTCCAGAGAAATCGCATCCGTCACCGTGAACGGCTGGTCAAACACATAGGTATTATTGCTGGGATAATAATACCGCATCTGGTCCGTCTCCTTGTGCCGTAAAATGTACCCGAATGTCATATTCAACTTGAACGCTGTCACCTGATCTTTGAAAATGTTCTCGGCATAGGTAGACAGATACGTGAGGTCCTGCAGTCGAAAGTTATACAAGTCCAATAGACGACGGTCACGGTGAAAACAATGGCGTATGGTAGCCCAGTGTCGTTGATAAATGGCCCTCACACGCTCGTCTTCAGGCAAGACTTCAACCGGAGGTGCTGCTGGGTCCCAGGGAAAATCTTCTCCACGTCTCATGCTTTTCGTCTCATACAAGCGGATAGGCAAGCAGGCAGGCAGGCAGGGAGGCAGGCAGGCAGGTCAGGTCAGGTAAGTCAGATTGCAATAAGTCACAGTGCTACGCAGGGTAGTGCAATGAATACATCCCTACCCTAAAAATCGACTCCTTTTATACGTTTTTCTACAATCCGCCATCTTGCACCCACCTCCCACCACCCAACCACAGGCCGCCATCTTGCACCCACCTCCCACCACCCAACCACAGGCCGCCATCTTGCACCCACCTCCCACCACCCAACCACATGCCGCCATCTTGCACCCACCTCCCACCACCCATCCACAGGCCGCCATCTTGCACCCACCTCCCACCACCCAACCACAGGCCGCCATCTTGCCCACCTCCACCACCCAACCACAGGCCGCCATCTTGCACCCACCTCCCACCACCCAACCACAGGCCGCCATCTTGCACCCACCTCCCACCACCCAACCACAGGCCGCCATCTTGCACCCACCTCCATCACCCAACCACAGGCCGCCATCTTGCACCCACCTCCCACCACCCAACCACATGCCGCCATCTTGCACCCACCTCCCACCACCCAACCACAGGCCGCCATCTTGCACCCACCTCCCACCACCCAACCACAGGCCGCCATCTTGCACCCACCTCCCACCACCCAACCACATGCCGCCATCTTGCACCCACCTCCCACCACCCAACCACATGCCGCCATCTTGCACCCACCTCCCACCACCCAACCACACCCCACGTGACATCAATACTCGCTTCTGATTGGCTGACGCGTGACGTCACAAAGGTCATATGCAAATTTCTCAGGTCAAATTCACTTTCGCGCATGCGCAGAAGGCCGCTGTTCCGTCTATTGACTCTTTGTATACTACAATTGCCCCTCCGAAACTCCCCTTTGCCTACTACTTTCGAGTGATCTATAGGTAGAACATTCCCCGAAAAATTAACCCCGACAATTAGAACGATGGCCTACGAAACAGGGCTTTTCCCAGTAAAACCTCCCTACAATGTTCCGGCGAAGAGCGATGATGACATCGAGGGCCACGAAGATTCAGCATGTTTTATTCCGTGGTGTGAATGGATTGATACATACACCCACACGTTAGTATTATATAATAGCATGGTCCAATCTCGCACAAAAGATAAAACACTGGTATGCTACGGCGTTAAGGCGTTATGAGAAGGCGCTAAGGGGTTAAGATAGGGCGTTAAGGCGTTACGATAAGGCGTTAAGACTTTCAGATAAGGGTTCATACTTTATGTAAGAATCACGAGACAATGCATACAATAGCCAAGAATGGGATACAATAGCCAAGTCTGGGGACAACAATGTGTCTAGACAAGTGCCTTTTCGAAGACACAAAGACCCAGACAATAGTTTCTACATGAAGTATCGACCCAGATAAGGCGTTAAGACGTTACCGTAAAACTCTCCACAAAGGTCACAGGGCAAATATACTGGGTTTCTGTTTTCTCTATCACTAAGGGGCAACTGGATTGCTTCCCTTGACTTTTACTTCCCTTAGTTGAGAGACGACGCTATGTCAACAACAACAGCAACAACAACATTCTCATTTCTAGGACTCACAAGTTGTAAAATCTTTTTTTTCTGTGAAACCATGCACCTACCCATGACTTGATCGGCCTGGAGTAGCGTTTTCCATGGATACCCTTTCTGACCCAGTACGCCAACTATGGGTCCACCCCGAATCAAAAACGGCCATTTCAATGCAACTTTCCCCAACATTTCCTGCAAGCCCATGCGTCCAAAACGATAATTCCAATGCCGTTTTCCCACAATTCCTTGTCGGTGCATGCGCAGAAAGTTGAAAACAGGCGACACATCAGTCCAGTCAGATGGTCCCCCTCGAATGCTACACGGTGACACCTCACACGGCTCAATTGGACCACTATGGGGCCACCTCGACCCCAAAACGTCCATATCAGTGCCTTTTCCCCACAATTCCCTGTCTTCGCATGCGCAAAGTGTTGAAAACGGACGACACACTAGTCCAGTCAGATGGTCCCCCACGAGAGCTTCACGATGACACCTCAAACGGCCCAATTGGACCACTATTGGTCCATGTCGACCCCAAAATGTCCATTCAAATTCCCTTTTCTGTGCATGCGCAGATAATATTTCCATCCCACGCCCATCCAGTTGGATGCTCCCCCACGAATGCTTCAAACTGATACCTTACACGACCCAGTTGGACCACTATGGGTCCACGTAGACCCCAAAACGCTCAACTTGATCTGCCTGCCTACTGCGCATGCGTCATTAGAACGTTTCAAATAAAGTCAACGCATGGCCCCCAGACCCCTCTCATCGTGTCCTACATCTCGAGATGAAAGGGGGCAAGAAAGGGGGAGAAAGGGGCCACACTCCATAACGCAAATGTCCATGAGTGGGTTCCCCATTGGGACTAACATTGTCCAGTGCGCCAGAATGGACCTAGCATGTCCACCACAGATCTGCCTGAACTTTTCAGTGAAAGTCAACCCATGACCTCGATACCCCTCTCATCGTGTTCTACGTAGCGAGACAAAGAAAACAAGGTGCCACAATCCATAGTAAAATCCGCAAGAAAAAAAATGACCACCCCAATACTCCTATCCCATATATGCATTCCCTGTAGTTTTAACATTGGAAGTCATTGAGGTCTTGTGTTGGGGCAGATAATTTTTGCTGGGCCGTCATGTCACTGGAAGTATCCCGGAAAGACCTTGACCCGGACGTGACCCGGATGTCACGTGACAGAAAGTGAGGTCATCACCCTTAGCTTCAATCATAATGAATCGGTATTTTTATTACTACTTCTACGATTATCTCCTCAGACCACAGCAAGTGTGCGAAACCTTCACACACGTGATATCGATATGAGCTATAAAAGACTTGAATACTCGCCTTTGGAAGTAATACAACGACAGTCATCCGTCTGATACCATAGTCGATCAGCTGGAGTGAAGGTCTGCAAGGTAAGTTACTCTAAATACAAATCGAATAGTTTATTGTGCAAATCTCTATGTAATCACCAATGTTCAAATTATGTAGGCTTATTTACCACGGACAATTATCCCAATGAAACGAAGAAAGAAATAACGATTCTAGTAGATTCCAGTCGTTTAGCGAATTTGGACGATAAGTTTTTTATCCGATCCTTCTCAGCCGATGGGTATTTTGCTCTTGACAACCGCCATTTGTTCTGTCTGCATGACTGACCATCACCTTCACTTACAAAAAGTCGCAATTTATGTGTTTTCTTCGCAAAAAAATCTCCATGATAAATTAATGAAAATAGTGAAATAAAATAGTTTTGTTCACTTTTCCTGTCAGCAATGGAGGGATTTTGAAGAAAAATGACGAAAAGCTCACTTTTTTAATACCTCACATCCTTTGTTCGAGGTTTAATTATGTCGGCTAAATATGATTCCAATATGATAAACCACAAAGTCAAAGACTGCCAGCTCTCGTGTTTTTTTTGTTTTTTTTTCTGTCGTCTCGGCGATCTGTAGTTTAGTTTAGGAGGAGTAAAAGTTTAGTAGGAGGGGACTGAGGCCTGGTAGGGTTAATATATATTCATCTAGTCTGAGGTTTCCTTCTGATCCAGTTCAGGCAGGTATATTTCCCTTACTACGCTCAGGCAAAAATGCGATTTGCGATTAGTATTTATTTTCATTCTAGACTACGCCGAGTTAGTGGGATGGCATGGCATTAATACCGTTCAATGAATAGTGTATGTGGCTGGGTTTAAGACCGATCTTCGAGGATAGAACGCATGTTAACCATATATGTTCCCTCCTAGTGGAATATGTATTATTATTATTCGTTTATTTATCAAACGTGTGTACATGCAATGTTAGTTTGTGTAATAATCGTCCTCCTACTTCGTGGTAGATGCGTTTGTCATGGAGATAATGCAGATTATCTTCGCATTTGGATGATCGCGAAAACTGAACTGTGTTCTTATCAATATTTTCTAAAACAGTGACCTGCCGATTGCACAGTCCAATTTTTGCGAGACTTCTAATAGCAACTCCTAAAGGGTATGTGATGATTACCCGAGAATAACTCCCTCCGGTGTTCATATCTATTGCCCTGACCTGGACAACTGCCCTTTATGACGTTAAAGGCACAACAGACTGTGAAATTTTGGCACGTTCTATTTTTAAATAAGCAGGTTTCCTCGAAAGTGTAACGTATTGGTGTAGGCCAGTCATACAGAATTATTCGTTTGGGGCCAAATTCCATTTTCTCCCCATTTTCAAATAATAATAACGAATAGTTATTTCTCAATGCACCTTACATGGGAATGGGGAAAATCATACAGAAAAGTAACTTTTTGTAACGAGATACGTAATTGTAATGTAGCAAATCGATGCTGACGTAGAATATCTGTCCCTAATACGTATTCTATACACGCCTGGCTTGTAAGTTTGATATTCACGTAGATACCAAAGTAAGAGACCGAGAACACATCAATACATCAAACGGTACAAAGAGCGCAGATCTCATCTTTTCACTCGTCCAATGGCGCACCCGGCTGCTCATCTGATTCTAGTGACCAATCTGGTTGCATTTGCCTCCTCTGTTTGTACCGGTCTGAAAGCGTTGTCCAGGAAGGTAGGAGTTTCTGTCTGAAAGCCCCACTCTCCCACGAAAGCATACCAAGGGCATAACACTCTCTCATTGAGGACTTCAAATTCACTCCTTCGTTTAACCCCTGTAACTGTGAACCAGATATTATTCTGGTCTGGCCTGAACGCGTATCCCTGCAACAACACTACCACTTCGACTTGTTAAATGGTACATTACTGTCCATAGCGAGAATTGTTATCATTCATATATATATGTAACGGGGTCAGTCCAGAGAAATACACTTTCTCTCGTTTTTGTACGTCGGAAGTACAGTACCGACCAGATTAAAAGTTTGCCTAACGGGCTCATCTAACGGACTAACGCGCTTCAAATTAATGCGCTCAGTGGGAAGCCTAACACGCTCCCAAACGCACTCGAAAATTCCTAACGTACGCTCAACGGGCTGCTAACGTTCTCTTTATTCTACGTAACGCGCTCGGACAATGGGCAGGTCAAGCAGCTGCCAGACGCGACAGCGAGGGTCGGTAACGTGCTCTCTGTTCAACCTAACGCCCTCGGAGAAATTGACATGCTGGTTATACTAACGTGCGCTTTGTCCGACCTAACGCACTCGCGGGACGAATATGACCAGCCAAACCAATGAGGTATACGTCTACGTAAACTGGAGGATAGGAAATGATATAATTAACTAGTTTGACATCTTCGTTTCAATGGCGATGACAAGCTAATAAATTTGATTGCATCGACACTAAAAATAATTGTCCCCAAACTAGAATTACTGGTAGTATCCGAATCATCAAGATATATCTTATAATGCCGGGTTTGTCCATATTCGTTCTGCGAGCGCGTTACGTTGGGGCCAAAGAGCATGTTAGTGTAATAGTCACGACAATTGTCCTAGAGCGTTAGGTTGAACAAAGAGCACGTTAATAATGCATATGGCTTGTCAAAGTGAACTAAAAATAATGTATCGTGACACAATGTCTATTTTTATATGTTTCTCTTGAGAAAAATATGTGATACCGGAGTTGCAAATAAGGGGGAAAATATGCTAGCTAGGTTATTAGGAGTGAGTGAGTGAATAGGGTTTAACGTCGCTTTCAACATTTTTTCAGCTATATCACGACGGGGAAGGCTAGGTTATTAGATAGTAGCCGGACATTATCGGATATTATTCCCTTTTATGTAGAGCTTATCAGCTACTCGGTCTGCCATTTACAGGATGACAGTTTATCTTGGCATATTTTCTGAAACCTGATCGCCTCATATCCATGTATCTTGCGCAGGTTTATGAATGAATGATTTTGATCCTTCCTAAAATACGGTCATTATAGATAATAGGTATGACCTAACAAGGCGATCAGAGTCATAACCAAACCCGTGTGTCGGATGTGCTCAGATAATTTTGCAAGATCATTACCATTGTTTCTAATGATGAGGTAAATAGATGCGGCCCATATATAATGAGAAGGTTTTTGCCATTTCATATTAATAGCCACAGCTGTCCCTTAGCCCCCCCCCCCCTCTCCACCAGATAGGTTTGAATAAGATACTTATCAAAGTGGACAGATGAAATATAAAGGGGGGAAAAGACAAATCGAGAAATTGTCACGATACTAGATCCGACAGCGGGGGTCATTAATGTGCTCTTTGTTAATCATAACGCACTCGGACAAACTGGCAGGCAGGTTACTGTAACGTGCAATTTATTTGACATAACGCCCTCGCAGAATGTTGTCAGGCAAATCATTCAGGCATACATCTCCCTGTCTTATAATATAGAAAATGTTCGAATTAATTAGTTCGTTGTCCTCGTTTCAATAAAGATGACACGCAAATAAATTCGATTACAGTCGAAACTGAATATAAATTCAGTCGAGCTGGAGTTACTGGTAGTATCCGATACTATTAGTTAGTATGACGCCTCAGGGTGTATGAGTTTCAGGGAGGGTCGTAACTTTCCATACACCCGGGGGAAAACCTGAATAACGAATTTACCCCTAAAGCCTTTTATTTTATAGTAAAAATACTGAAAAAGGCCTATCATTTATAACCAACGGTACAACGGACAAATCCAACGGGCCATTTCGGTTACGAAACTGTCCGCATTTTGCTACGCCACTGTGACAAACGCCCGCCACACACAATCCATTCGATCTGCTTTCGTTCGGAAATCGACTTTTATTTTTGGAAAAAATCACACCTTTTGGTGAGTTATGTGTCCGAAACTTCAATCCAGATATTGAATACAAATTTGCTTGTGGGGTAATTAATGAATATATACCTCATCATGTCGAGTTTGTCTATATATTCGTTCTGCGAGTGTGTTGCGTTGGGCAAAGGGCAAGATAGTGTAATCATCACAACACTCATTCGAGAGCGTTAGGTTGAACAAAGAGAAGATTAATAACCTAAATGACTCGACAGAGTGAACGGAAACAATGCCCCAGGGCACAAGGACTATTTTCGTTTGTTTCGGTTGGGAAAATATGGCGTACATGAGTTGCAAATAAAGCAAAAAATATCCTAGCTAGGTTATTAGATAGAAGTCGGACATTATCGGCATATCCAGTGTTACGCAGTTATGACGAGGACTAAAGAGGGTGTCCGATGAAGCAATGCAGAATATAAAGGAATCGTCTACAAGCTAAGTTGAGAAGTTACGCAATTCGGTGAGAACAGAAGAAGCGTTTATTGATGGAGTTACGCTGGCAAAGAGGGGAAAATTGCTGACAAAGTTGCACAGTTACGGTCTCAGAAAAAGACACACTGCGAACGAAATTGTGTTGAAGCCATTTTAGCATAAGAATTGAATTGAAAATAACACAAATTTGGGTTACAATCAACACCGATGTGTGTTAACTCAACTAGATTTTGTGTTGATATATGGAATTCAACACAAAATCGTGTTCATTTCAACACAAAACATATTGTTTTAAAGCCATTTTAGCACAACATTTTGTTAAAACAACACAATTATTTTCTCAGTGCAGGTCTATAGAATTTAGGATGTCAGAAAAAAGACAGACCGATATAGCTGGAGTTACACAGTTACGCTGACAAAAAGATAAAGGATCTTACGAAGTTACGCATTTACCCTTGAGTGGAATGAACTGGTCCATCACTGGAGTTACGCAGTTACATGTAAGTCGAGAGAAAAAAGTAAAATTCGCCGAAGTTACGCACTTACGCTCTCAAGAAAGAGATGTCCATAGCTGGAGTTACGCAGTTACAGTGAGCAGAAGAGAACAAATCTCTCGAAGTTAGGCGGTTACGCTGATTAAAAATTAAAAAAACTTCACTCGCTAATCTGTTTGCTAGAATTTGGGTTACACGGATTGAATTTCATCGATATTGGGAAGTAAATTGTGATTGTCAACGAGAATCGATCCCACGGCCCTTCGAATGTGTATGTTTTGTATGTAATGACTATGCTTTGTCATAACGTACTATGAATCCAAAAACCAAATTACGGAACTGAAATATCAGGTAAAGGGAGGAATTATTCGATGAAAGTGCATGGGCAAATACATAGAAAGGAAAGGAAAGAAAACTTGGGTGGGGGTGGGAGCGCATCCAGTTCTACCAGCAAATTGAAACTCGACCTTACTTAACTTTATAAATCATTCATGTCATTGAACGCTGAAAATTAAAATTATATATTTTCGTTCATATATTTTAGTCTAATCATACTGCGTGCTATAGTTATATTAACCCGTTCTGTACCGTACCGGTACTTGAGTACCGGTAGAAAATAATTCAAGGAATTGTTGCAGATTTCTCATTCATGGGAACATAGATTTCTGGACTTTTAGCACAATGTTATACATTTTTGGAAAGCTCAGATTTCTGGCTTTCCGCGAATCAGACCAACTGTTGCAAGTTGTCTAAATTACTGGATGACACCACGATTATATTCCTAGTTAGAAATGCCTCAAATAGCTGGTACAGAAAGGGTTAAGTTAGAATGACGGCTAAGCCACAAAGCGTATTATCCACGTTTTTGCAACTGAACAAAATGAAATCAATAATTGTGCTAGCCTGGTAACTGACATGTGGAACAAGATAAGAAACGACAAAGAATTGTTTGATTCTTCTCTCATCTTTAATCCGACGGGGAAATACATAGGCTGCTCTGAATCCAGGCCATTTTCCCTAGTGGACATTTCCCCCATCGGACATTTCCCCCATGGACATTTCCCCCAGTGGGCATTTCCATCAGTGGACATTTCCTCTAGTGGACATTTCCCCCACCCTATATTTTTAGTTAAATCACAACACTCCGGTATGGCAAAATATAATTAATAACCACCACATACTACATACTACAAACATACATTACATACAAACTAAATCACATTTAAATACATGAAATGCAGTCTTGCGCAATTAAAATGCAAATAAGCGATGCGTGCCATTGCGGCACAATTAAGCTGGAATGTTTATCACAGTCTTTCAGATGCGGTGCGGACAGAATGAGTCCATTTCGCGCACAAGTGTGAATCGCAATTAGGCGGGCAGTATATTAAATACTTATTATCATAATTTAATAGATGCTGAAGATTATGTCCATAGAGTCCATGGAATGACAGTTGATGTGAATCCCACAAAATCACAGTTAATCACAGTTCGTTGATAAATGAATTCCCAATCCAATGTTAGTAGAGAGTAGTCGTGATTCATATATTGCGGTAAAAAACTATTCACGGCATTTTGTTTAAATTGGATATCGGGATGCAAATATTTAAAAATAGAGTCACTTTTCCAGTTTCCTAATATTCTGATGATGTGTATAGGGGCACCTCTCGAGAGTAGCCAGGTTGCACCGCCGCGGTCGCAGGGAATGAGTATTAAAATCCGCCTTACTGTTGTTCTGTGAAGACTGGAGAAGTCCACTGAACCGACGTCGAAAAACGCTCTCTGGCAGAACTCGGAGACCCGTAGGTGACTGGCAAGTAAAAAGCGGTGCTTTTTCAGGAACCACACCAGCATGCTGCAGAAAGTTTGACATTGCGGAGGATGGGCACAGAAGTGAAGTAGGAAAAGTGGGTAGCGGCACTTCCCGTACACACTCCTTAAACTGAATAGTTTTTGATGCGCGCACACGCAGGATATATCCACTCTGTGTAAGTAGCGCATCTTCACGCCGTATCGTGGCTCGATTATCCCATGGTGAATGTGGTTTAACCACCACGTGGTTAACTCTAAGAAGACCGAAGAAACAACACAAGATAGCCGCCCACAATTGCAAATCTTCCACTTTTGTTAAATTTAGCTGACTTCTAATGTCAAGTAACATGTTGGGGGTTAATGGTGCCTTCTGTCTCTGTGATGTCCCTTTAACCCTCTTAAGGCCTTGTAACACATGTTTAACTTGAACGTTATCCTGTAACGGGTTAATCAATCCTAACAGCTCATGAGTTACGCGAATCACATGTAAATATTGCTGAACTGTAGCAAATGCGCGCGTTTGGCTAAGATATGCGACATATCGACACAATAATTGTGTCGATGCAGGTAAGGGGTTAACCCCAATAAGTGAACAAAACCGAAGGTAACACGTCCATTGTGAGCGATAGGCAGTCCGCGTTGAATCTGCATATGAGTTAGCTTGTAATGAGTATACTCTGCTGTCCAAATCACTAATTAACCTTTCTGTAGATACCACTGAAAGTATAGAAAATCGAACGATCTATCAGACATATGATTTGGCGTCCAATAAGCGAAAGGTGCTTTGTACGGGAGCCACAACTGGCGAACACATGAAAAGAAAAGTTGTATTTGGCCTTTCTGGTGGAGACGAGAAATTGCATCCTGAATATCGTTCTGGATACCAGGCACGTGAATTGCTTCAATCGAAAAATAATAGCACAATGACAAATAACTCAACTCCTTAAGTCTAGCGCGATAATGCACGCCGTAGATCCTTTGTTTATAATAGCTGCCGTAGTTGTATTGTCGGTGTATACCACAATTCGGTGGTCACGCCACGAGTCACACCATCTTACAGCTGCCTCACGAACTATAGCAAGTTCCTTAATGTTGATATGAGCCATAGCTAGTTCTGGCCTGTCACACTGCCATACACAATACATCCAGTCAGCTTGGCAGAATGCTCCGCCGGCCTGTGCGCTGCTGTCTGTGCGAGTTAAGACAATAGGGCGAGAACCCCAAATGAGTTTGGTGTTATTTCCTATCAACAAATAAGTCTGCCACCATTGAAGATCTGCTCGTATAGTGTTCAGTGAGCATTTATGCTTAGGTTTATTAAGGGAGGTAATCATGTTAAAAATACTCCGTATATGTACTCTGCCCCATGGAATAACAAATGCTGCCCAACTCAATTTGCCTGCCAATTTTTCGAGTTGCTTACAAGATACCCGTGTACGGTTCAAAAACTGATGTAACAAATCCCTTAATTTTTTCACCTTGTTGTCGTTCAGGCTAACTGACCCCAACACAGTATCAGTCGTTATGCCTAAGAAAATCAACCGTTGACCTGGATTAATAACTTTATTCCACGCGATCTGGAAGCCCAAGTACCGCAAAACTGACAGTAGGGTGTTATAGGCCTTAATACACTCATCACGTGACTCGGCAGCGATCAGAAAATCGTCCAGATATACTGTGATGAAAATACCCTTTTTAGCCATTATACGTCTAACAGCCTGGGTGATTCTATGGAAGACCGATGGACTTTTCCTTGATCCGAAGGGTAAACGCAAATCGACTAAGTACGTAGGCTCAGAATCACCTTCAAAAGTCCATTTAAGACCCGCTAGGCGTTGACTACGTTCGTCTATGCCAACCGACCGATAGGCGGATTTCAAGTAAACTTTTGCTAGATACCAGTTTGGTTGAATCATATCTAGTGCATCCTTAACCGTTTGGTAAGAAAAATGTTCCTTCGAGGCATAAGAGTTAAGTCCCTTGTCTTCTGGTTGGCTGAAATCGTGTATTAACCTTATATTACCGTCTGGTTTCGTAATCGCACTCAGTGGACTCACAATATGTGGTTTTTCTTTCACAACAAGATAATTTTTGGCAGCTATTTCAGCGCGAATTTGCTTTTCTACGGCAGCACGAAATTTAGGACTGGTAGCAGAGCTATTGTTGTCCTTCTCGACCGGCGTAGATGATATTTCAGAGTCATTGTCGATGAGAGAAAAACCATTTTCTTGGCCAAACAAAATAAATTCCCTGTCAGGATCATCCTGTAACATGGATTTCCATCTAGCAATTTGTTTAGACAATAGAGATGGCTCGGTGTTGGGCACTATGGCAACTAAGTTGAGAAGTTTTTTGGCACCGTGGCATCACCCCTTTCCCCGGATGTTTTTGTCCGGTGAAAAACCTCTGAATGTGTCGAAGCGAAACAAGAAATGCAGACATGCGAGTACCGGCAATTCCTCATGGTACAGCCATAACGAGAATTCCACTTCTGACAAATGATAACACCCGTTGATGGGTTGATCTTATTTTGGTTTCTGGACTTATTTTGTAATTGGCCCCCCGCTACTTTATTTTGACCAAACTGGGGACGAGTGTCACTTCGGAGTAATAACTGCATCAAGTAAGCATTGTCAGCCCCCAAGTTAAACTGTAACTCCACCTGGCTTTTCCGATACTCTACGTCATAACGTAATACCGAGTGCCATTGGAATTGCTGGGCTAGCATAGAAATTTTGATCAAATAAGAGACGTACTGTAAAACAGGTCATGGATAATATCTCAAATGGGATATATATCTCAAATGGGATATGATATCCTAAATGGGATATTTTTTGATATCCCAAATGGGATATATGACAATAAATTCACCAGGTACATGGAGTATGAACACCAAGTAGTATATGCATTTACACGAAGTGAAATGAGCTTCTAAAAGATCCAAATCACAAACTCTACAATTGTCCAATATTTGTCTCCTGAGAACTTTCAGCTTATGTCCAGGTTATAGTATGCGGTGTTGTTGTTGTTGGCCATTATGATAATTTTAGAGAAAGGTGGATATGAATTGATTCATTCTAAATCATAATCAATATATATTAACAATCACTACTGGATACCTTGATAAAAGTACTTTTTCTGATAATTTTGTCAAGAAGATCAAATTGCAGGTCAACAAAATGGAGTGACACGAGGCATGTTGCCTAGTTTATTTCATGATGAACATGTCCATTTCCAGACCCTGTCCGAGGATGTCTGGGTTTGCCAATTGTGAACAATACTTTCATCAGATATCCCATTTGGGATATGGGGAATATCTCAATTGGGATATTATATCCCATTTGAGATATATATCCCATTTGGGATATTATCCATGACCTGTAAAATGCCTGGTATATCTGTTTGATTCGAAATAATCATTTCGCGCAATATCTTAAGGCTACCTTCATTATACTGTGCAACGGTGACTTTCTCCAGCGGAATTTTACCCTCCTTTAATTTAATGTCAACGTCTCCTACTTTGATGGAATAATTGTTAGTTTTTTCTGCTTCTGAAAGTTTCGCCACAAACGAAATATTGTCCCGAATATCTTTCACAGAATGTTTGGTTGGCGCATTGACCCCCCCCCCCCACGCAGGCGAGTCATTAAAAACGGATCAAAAATCAAATCCTTACCAGATATTTCCTCAGTCTGTGGTAAACCTGCGCCTGCTGGGGGTCCGCTTGATTCCAGAAATTCATTACTTCTCTCACACTAAGAGATCTACCGTCTGCTAACCGATCCTGAAGTAATTCCTGTCGCCCGAAGCCGACCTGGGAAGCTTGCGCTGCTTGTTCCGTATTTCCTGCCTGTACAGCCGCTGTCTGCTGGGCAGGTACCGCTGTTGTGTGATTTTCAGTTCCCCTCGATTAAAGCGCTTTTACCCCTGAGTTCAGCAAAAGCATCTGCGCTAGCGGAAGATCTTTGAAATGTTTTTTAATCAGCGCCTCATCTAATAAATCGATTGCCGCTACCGAGGTAAATCCCAATCTCTCAAGTTCAGTCATAGTTTGCTCTGTCAGCTTAAATTCTTTGCAGAAATCGTCAAATTCACTGGAAATTTCATTCGATGCCATTTTCTCAGTATACTGAGGCAATATATAAAAATATACTGTAACTAATGATAAAATAACACTGCAGCCTAAAACAAACGCGTGCTGTATGCTAGCACATTGCACATAGACTAACGACAATATGTAGCAAGCAGTGGTCAAGAAAACTAGGGCAAATGCCGGGAGCCAATGGTCAAATTGTTTAGGACAACCTGACCAGTCACTGATTATGGTCAAGCTTGTTTTGACAACGCCAACTCATACCTAGAGTGGGAGATTTAAAATGCGCTACCCATAGCACATCCGTTATTTTGAACATAGTTTTTAAATAATTCGACAAAAACATTTTTTTAAATATTTTTTTATTCCAATAAAAAGGATATATGGATTTCCATATATGTTTTACGATAAATGACTCAAATAGTGATAATATATTATACATATACACAGTATAACAGTATTAGACAGTCATATAGCACATTTTAAAACAATATATCACATATTTTTACAATACGTTTTAAAAATAACATAAT
The DNA here is from genome assembly GCA_036873755.1 of Hanleya hanleyi. Taxonomy (NCBI): domain Eukaryota; kingdom Metazoa; phylum Mollusca; class Polyplacophora; order Lepidopleurida; family Hanleyidae; genus Hanleya; species Hanleya hanleyi. The sequence goes on along the minus strand of JAVTVY010001592.1, from coordinate 13,519 downwards.
ATTCATATACGTAGTATATATTTTAACATTTTAAGAAAACAGTATATCACATAGTGGTAAAATATTTCAAACAATATAATTTTGTTCTGTTTTTTACCTGTTTTCACTTCAGTTTTATGTTCGTCAAATGGCTTCATGACAGCGACCTACGAACAGGTAGGCTAATGTTGAATCCAGGGCATTTCCCCCAGTGGACATTTCCCCCAGCGGACATTTCCCCCAGCGGGCATTTCCCCCAGTGGACATTTCCCCCAGTGGACATTTCCCCACCCTATATTTTTAGGTTATTTTGAACATAGTTTTCAAATAATTTGGAAAAAATACAATTATTTTATATATTTTTTATTTTCTATAAAAAGGATATAAGGATTTCTACATATATTTTACGACAATATAGTAGTAACACAGTCTTATAGCACATTTTAAAACAATATAGCACATATTTTACAATAAGTTTTACGAGAAAGCACATTATATATTATATAGCACATTATTAAACAATATAATGGATCACAGTCATAACATATAATATTCATTTTAACATTTTAAGAAAACATTATATCACAAAATAAAAATGTATTTTTAAACAATATAATTTCGTTCTATTTTTCACCTCAGTTTTCACTTTAGTTCAATTTTATTCTCATCAAATGACTTCAAGACACCCACCTACGAACAGTTAATGTTATGCTTTTTTCATGTATACATCTTTTATATTGTTTTAAAATGTGCTATTAGACTGTATAATACTGATATACACTGTGTATATGTATAATATCTTATCACATTGTGACTCAGTTATCGTAAAACATATGTGGAAATCCTTATATCCTTATCTACAGAAAAAAATTGTGTTATTGCCAAATTATTTAAAAACCATGTTCAATATAACCTAAAAATATAGGGTGGGCGAAATGTCCACTGGGGGAAATGTCCACTGGGGCAAAGCTGAAGTTGCTGAAGTTTGAAGGAGATTAGACTTAGAGAGAATCCAGGGCATTTTAGAATCAGCTCTGTGAATGTTCCAACGTATAGTTCATTGCATTGAGTTCACTTGGAACATCAACTAAATCTCATTTGCATACTACATGTATGCCTAAATATCATATTTACATTTCAAATTCCAGTATCTCTGAAACCGCGCGGAATATCTACATAGGATAAACAGAATCTTACTGAGAAACATGGGCATATTTTTTCTCTCTTAAAAGTGATCCCAGATCATTTGGATCATAATCAGCTACTAAATATAAAAAAAGTTACCGTTATCGTTTTCTATTGCTCTATTAATAACAGAAAGTGACTAAAATCAGCGAAAACTGCGTGAATGTCGAGATGGATAAGAAATATATGTTAAAACGAAGTCTGACAGCCAAGTACAGCGGCAGAAACAGAAATAGGATTCGACATATCGATAACATAAGCCCATGACATTATCCCCCAGCGACAGTTTCCCCAGCCACAGTTTCCCCACCGACATTTTCCCCCACGACAGTATCCCCATTATGTGCTGTAATAATTCGATCTGCCGACAATCGCAGTCGCGGTCTGCCGACAATCATAGTCGCGCTCTTTTCCCTGCCTTGATTTTTTTTTATGTTTGCACGTTGGATAGTTCCCGGAATTCAAGGCAGATTACTTTTTAGTTGAACATCGGAAGAGGAGCAGTAAGATGAAGACAATTGTATGAAGAGATGTTCATATACACACCCACTTTCTCGGGGTGTTCTGACGATTTAGACAGATCTGAACTTTCAAGCAATACAGTATCACAAAAATATCTACTCAAAAGTATTGATTACCCACTGTATAGTCACAAACTATAGATAGCCTTGCCGGAAATTGACGAAATAACACTTCAATTCAAATCTGATGTGGTCGGTACAGGCATACATAAGACCATGCCAAGAAATAAATAACAGACAGAAAACAGAACAACGTGACAGCAATAACATCGTAATATTATATATTGATAATCTATTCTTATTTATCATGCCTGAAAAGAAGGCACGTTTGCATACATCTGTCGATGTTCAACTAAAAATTAATCTCCCTTGAATTCCTAGAACTCTCCTACGTGCCATTCTCATGGTATCAGATAGTCATATATACCCTCTGATGTCAAAGTCGGGAAAATTGCGGCGCGCAGCTTTTCTGCGCATAGCTCTAGCCCAATCAACAACCTCCGTTACTAAATGAAGCAAACTTGTTGAGATTACCGAATGGGGCCGATGATTTCAGAATAGGTCAGCGTAACTTCGGCGAGCCAGTCAACATAGACGTTGTATATCGACGTATTTCTCGTCCACGTTCTTCATTGATTGTTTTTATTACTTGGTTGTTGCACATAAATGCAGAATAATATATACACCGCTGAAGTTCAGATGAGTAATTTTTTGATATTATATTTTGTGTTGACTTTCATCTGTATTGTGTTACCCTCCCTCACTGAGTTCAAAAGACCGCCGACATGAAACAGATAACATTCGAAATACACGGCCATTATATAATGTTCTGAAAGACGCATGCTTGTTGATTGCCTGGTCACATCTGTCACATGCTTGATCCATTTTCCAGGGTCATTATCAATTAATGCTTACAATAGCTCTCAGCGTGAATCAGAATGCTCCCCCGTTAAATGTTGTTTACAATATCTCCACGCGGTGATCAGCTGTGATGACGTAGTCAACCGGAAAATATAACATGCTCTCTCATTGGCTTGACGAAGCGCCAGGTTTTTGCACAGGGGTGATCAGAGTCTGTTTACCGACGGATTGGAGGTTACAAACTCTGACGTTGGGAGAATGCTACGTGCAAACTTTAAAAAAATCAAGGTGGGGAAATGACCGCGACTGTACGTGCATGTCGACAGATCGAATTATTACTGCACGTGATATTAGGCTGGGGGGAAACCTCATACTGTCGTGGGGAAAAATGTCGGTAGGGAATCAGTCGCTGCATGGGGAAACTGTCGTCGGCGGATAATGTCGGTATTCCTTCACAAATATTACAGAGTGGATGGAAAACCGCTAGACAACCGATCCCAGGCATTTTTGTCAAGTCCCTATTACTGCAAGAAACGAACTTTTTAGTCCATAACAGAATAGTGGATGAAAACTGTCGATTTTTTGTTTAGTGTATCGTGTATTGCCCTCATTTACTGATAGTTTGTGTCCAATTTTAATATCACCCATGAATTAACTTTACAATTTGATAAACTGTGATATACTCAGTGTCATTTTAAATAAAATTGAATATTGACAGAGTACATGGGTGTTTTATCGATGAAAGTGGGCAAATGTAACGAAACGAAAATAAAATGTAACATCCTTGCTTTAAAGAGCACATCGTTATGTCAGCAAATCCGAACACAACTCTCAATAACTTTATGAACTTTTATTTATCAGTCAATTATGTTTTCATTCATTTATTAATTGAGTTCCATGTTAAGGCCAGGACTCCCTCTCCCAGTCCGGTTCTTGACTCTCCCTTTGCTCTATGTACCTAACGCGCTCGGAATATATTATGAATAGCCAGTGGGTAGTACAGTTGGCATGGCTACAGTTTTCAGCGTGCAAGTCACAGGACTGAAAAGGATTTGAGCAGGTAGACCAACAGAAAACTACATAAAGTATAGATCCGTGTAAAGCTTAACCATTTGGAACTGACGAACCTGCCACTAGTATAGGCTCTGGGGGGGTTTCTGTGTACATCTCTCTTTTACAGCAAAACTTGGTATTTTCCTGTTCTGTATGTTGAGACCATTGGAAACAGTTTGGGTAACACTCCCAGATCAAGTACGTTTTTTCTGTGCAGCCTAATACATGATTACGCCTTGACGCCAATCAGCCAAAATAGCAAATTTCAGTTTTCATGGAATAATTCAAGAGTAGGCAGCATTAGATTCAAATGTAACATTTATTGATCATGTTTAGACATAACTAACACATTTTTAGCATGGTTCAATACCATAATCCTTAATTTTCAGCACAAAAATACGCTATTTGGCGAAATTTTGCCCAAAAATCACTTTCAATTTGAAAGTCGCTCAAAATTCGATCACCCCTCATACACCCAATTTTGTAGATAAAGCAACCAAAATTGGTCAGAAGTTTCCTTATTAAGTTTTTTTGATAACTCCATGCATCATATTTATGGTTCAGGGTATTGTATGGTGACAAATGTCAACAAAAGTTACCCCTACCCCCAAGAAGCGGCATTAACCAAATTTGGTTAAATTGGTCTAACTTTAAAAGTAAGTCTGATATTAAGTTGGTTTTAGTGTCTATGCATGGGTTTTTGATTCCAAGCTATTCATTGAAACCATAATCAATCCCTTTTGAGTTAACCTAATTTGCATAAATTCAAAATGGCCGCCAAAAGCTCCAGGTTAAGTCATCAGTCAAGAAGGTCAGAGACAAAGTAAGTGTTACAGTTTTTTTGTATGGATCTGTGGTGTTACAATCATGAAATATCACTGCTTAATCAATGTACGTAGGCCTATAGCTATTCAAATTGATTAATTTGCATAAATCCAAGATGGCAGCCATGTACAGACAAAATTGACAGTGGTTAATTACATGTCCAGGTATGATTAATCGCGATTTTTAACGCAAACGCAAACAAAACTGTTTGAGTACAATCCATCCAGTGATAATCTCTTTCAGGAATCTACAACATCTTGAAGCCATGTGCATTTCAGGAAGCAGACATTTTGTTTTGGACCTGTGCCTTGTCCGATGAAGGGGTATGGAGTATGACAAACAACCCAAATAGGATTTCAGCAGCAATGTTTATACCATGATAATTTGTTTCCTGATCCTTCTAAATGGTCAACATGCATATCCAATAGGCCTATGTTTGTCACGAAGGCTATACTCCAGAAGTATTTTTTATTGATAGATACTTGGTATATACCAGATTAATGTAACTTTATCATCTCCATGATTGGTCTTTGTCATCTTCTAACATCGTTATATGTGTCATAATTTGAGTGAAATAAACCTTTAAAAACAAGACCTATAACTAGTAAGTGGTGCCCTCTTTTTTTGAGTTGTTGAACTAAATTTCCACTATTTTCGATGCATAGTATGTTGAAAATTGCTTGAATACGGATAAGTATATCACTGTGGCTTATCAGTCTTTCACATTTCATATTTTCAGTATACAGTCGGTCCTTGCCAGTGGTTAGTTAGAATTAGAGCATCAGAACGTCAAGGATTTGTTGGTAACGATTGAATCTGTAACACTCTCAGGACCGCCCGAAGACAGTTCGTTTGATGCGACTCGTTTGATGCGACTGCGACTCGGAAGAGTCTCGCTAAATGCCAAGACCCTTCGCGTTCTGAGCAGGAAGAAGATAGAAGTACTCGTTCCCAGGCTGTCCGCCATCCATCGAATAGAGAGACGACCACGACAGCCTTACGACAAGTGAAGTGTATTATCTGTGACAGTAAATCGCATAAACAATGCGAATCTTGAAGGTAACACGTTCGGGTGAACACATCATCTTGAAAGTAATTTGTCGCAACTAGAAAGGCTGAAGTACGGCCTGATTCACTGATGCGATATTTTGTGCACTGTTGTTTGTGGGATTTACTGTAACTGATAATACACTTCACTTGTCGTAAGGCTGTTGTGGTCGTCTCTGTATTCGGTGGATGGAGGACAACCTGGGAACGAGTACTTCTATCTTCTTCCTGCTCAGAATGCGAAGGGTCTTGGCATTTAGCGAGACTTCCGTTTTCTACAGAGAACAGAAGTCATGGTGTACTTTTTATAACATTCATTGGTCACATGATAAACAAACTCATCTCCTTTAACCAGCTTAAGTCGCTTGGGAACTTGATCATTGTGGACGTCACTTGCTTCTCGTATCCTTTTGCAACCAGTAGTTGTGCTCACGGTTTTATTCCCTGTGCTTTTCTGGCAGATGCTGATTTAGTCACATCACACGAACTTCGGGCCGTCCTGAGAGTGTTACAGACTCCATCGTTAACAACAAATCCTTGACGTTGATGCAATCCGAAACTGTTGATGCTCTAAGTCTAACTAACCACTGGCAAGGACCGACTGTATACTGAAAATATGAAATGTAAAAGACTGATAAGCCACAGTGATATATTTATCCGTATTTAAGCAATTTTCAACACACTATGCATCGAAAATAGTGGAAATTTAGTTCAACAACTCCAAAAAAGAGGGCACCATTTACTAGTCATAGGTCTTGCTTTTAATGGCTTATTTTACTCAAATTATGACATATATAACGCTGTTAGAGTGCCAGAAGATGACAAAGACCAATCATGCAGATGTTAAAGTTACATTAATCCAGTATATACCAAGTATCTATCAATAAAAAATACTTCTGGAGTTTGGCCCTCGTGACAAACATAGGCCTATTGGATATGCATGTTGACCAATTAGAAGGATCAGGAAATAAATTATCATGATACGAACATTGCTGCTGAAACCCTATTTGGGTTGTTCCTCATAATAATGATATTTCATGATTGTAACACCACAGATCCATACAAAAAACTCTATTGGACTTACTATAACACTCACTTTGTCTTTGTCCTTCTTGACTGTTGTCTTAATCTGGAGCTTTTGGCGGCCATTTTGAATTGATGCAAATTAGATCAACTCAAAAGGGGTTGACTATGGTTCCAATGAATAGCTTGGTATCAAAAACCCATACATAGGCACCACAACCAACTTCATATCAGAATTACTTTTAAAGCTAGACCAATTTAACCAAATTTGGTTAATGTCGCTTTTTGGGGGTAGGGGTAACCTTTGTTGACATTTGACCCCACTGTCACTATACAATACCCTGAATCATAAATATGATGCATGCAGTTAACAAAAGTCTTAATAAGGAAACTTTTTACCAATTTTGGTTACTTTATCTACAAAATTGGGTGTCTGAGGGGTGATCGAATTTTGAGCGACTTTCAAACTGAAAGTGATTTTGGGGCAAAATTGCGCTAAATAGCGTATTTTTTGCTGAAAAAGAAGGTTTATGGTATTGAACCATGCTAAAAATGTGTTAGTTATGTCTAAACATGATAAATAAATGTTACATTTGAATCTAATTCTGTCTACCAGTGAATTATTATATGAAGACTCAATTTCAGCATTTCGGCCAATGTCATAATCATGTATTGGGCTGTGCAGAAAAAAACGCACTTGATCTGGGAGTGTTACCCAAACTTTTTCCAATGGTCTCAACATATAGAACAGGAAAATCCCAAGTTTTGCTGTAAAAGAGAGATGTACACAGAAACCCCCCCAGAGCCAGGACTACACCCGAAATCTCCGAGAATTTGAGAATGATGACCTCCGCTCGGTTCTTTAATATTCATATTTTGCAATGTCTGAAAAGGTTGGACAGTCTATTTTCATATTTTGCTTAAAAAAAATCATTTGTTATATTTTGTTATCAATGACATATTAAAAGGTAAAAAAAATAATAAAATTTTGCAAAGTTTGCACATATTGGACAGTCTATTTTCGTATTGTTTTTGTTTTTTTTTAATTAAGAAAAAATCAATTTGTTTTATTAAGGTCAGTAGTATACAAACGGTGAATTCGGTCCAAAAAAACCCGGATGTAACTATGACGTCACAAATAGTTGTATGTAAGCGTGATTGTGATTGGCTATGAGGTATGAGTGGGGCGGTTGGGGGCGTGGCCTATGAGTGCACTGGGTTTTCCCCTTCAAATGAGGTCATTGGGTTTTCAAAATGGCGGCATGTTTTTGTATGTTAGGGGTGGTCGGTTTCAAGATGGCGGCTTGTTTTTGTATGTTAGGGGTGGTCGGTTTCAAGATGGCGGCTTGTTTTTGTATGTTAGGGGTGGTCGGTTTCAAAATGGTGGACAATTGCACTTGTTTCACCCCTCATTTGCATATTTTCAAAATGGCGGCTTGTTTTTGTATGTTAGGGGTGGTCGGTTTCAAAATGGTGGACAATTGCACTTGTTTCACCCCTCATTTGCATATTTTCAAAATGGCGGCTTGTTTTTGTATGTTAGGGGTGGTCGGTTTCAAAATGGTGGCCAATTGCACTTGTTTCACCCCTCATTTGCATATTTTCAAGATGGCGGCTTGTTTTTTGTATGTTAGGGGTGGTCGGTTTCAAAATGGTGGACAATTGCACTTGTTTCACCCCTCATTTGCATATTTTCAAAATGGCGGCTTGTTTTTGTATGTTAGGGGTGGTCGGTTTCAAAATGGTGGACAATTGCACTTGTTTCAGCTTGTTTGTGTGTGTTAGGGGTGGTGTGTTTCAAAATGGCGGCCTGTAGGCGGTTGGGGGCGTGGCCTATGAGTGCACTGGGTTTTCCCCTTCAAATGAGGTCATTGGGTTTTCAAAATGGCGGCTTGTTTGTGTGTGTTAGGGGTGGTGTGTTTCAAAATGGCGGCTTGTTTGTGTGTGTTAGGGGTGGTGTGTTTCAAAATGGCGGCTTGTAGTTGTATGTTAGGGGTGGTCGGTTTCAAAATGGTGGACAATTGCACTTGTCTCACCCCTCATTTGCATATTTTCAAAATGGCGGCTTGTTTTTGTATGTTAGGGGTGGTCGGTTTCAAAATGGTGGACAATTGCACTTGTTTCACCCCTCATTTGCATATTTTCAAAATGGCGGCTTGTTTGTGTATGTTAGGGGTGGTCGGTTTCAAAATGGTGGCCAATTGCACTTGTTTCACCCCTCATTTGCATATTTTCAAGATAGCGGCTTGTTTTTGTATGTTAGGGGTGGTCGGTTTCAAAATGGTGGCCAATTGCACTTGTTTCACCCCTCATTTGCATATTTTCAAGATGGCGGCTTGTTTTTTGTATGTTAGGGGTGGTCGGTTTCAAAATGGTGGACAATTGCACTTGTTTCACCCCTCATTTGCATATTTTCAAAATGGCGGCTTGTTTTTGTATGTTAGGGGTGGTCGGTTTCAAAATGGTGGACAATTGCACTTGTTTCAGCTTGTTTGTGTGTGTTAGGGGTGGTGTGTTTCAAAATGGCGGCCTGTTGTCCACTGAAAATATGCAAATGAGGTCTTTGGGTTTTTCCAAAATGCAAATGAGGGGTGAAAAATAAGGTGCACGTCTTTGGGTTTTTCCAAAATGCAAATGAGGGGTGAAAAATAAGGTGCCGCCATTTTCAACCCACCCCACTCACCGGAAAACGTATAAAAGCAGTCGATTTTTAGGGAAAGGGGTGTATTTCAATTGGACTTACCTGTCTGCCTGCATCCCTACCTGTTTGCCTGCTTGCCTATCCGCTTGAGACGAAAAGCATGAGACGTGGAGAAGATTTTCCCTTGGACCCAGCAGCACCTCCGGTTGAAGTCTTGCCTGAAGACGAGGGTGTGAGGGTCATTTATCAACGACACTGGGCATGTTCGTTTTTCCTTTTTTAATAGTCAAATAGCTCCAAAACGTCTATTTTCCATTCTTGCGCATGCGCAGAATGCTGATAGTTCAACCCACACCAGTCCATCAGATGTCCCTTCATCTCACCTTCACATTGATACCTTACTCGGCTCCATCGGGTCACTAGGGGCTCTCCTAGTTCCAAAAAAGGCTATTTTCATAGCCTTCGACCTTCGCGCATGCGCAGAAGGCCGATATGTCAACCTCACACCTAGTCCATTAGATAGCCCTTCACCTAAGCTTCAATTTGATACCTCACTCGACCCACTACCTCCAAAATAAAATAAATGAAAAAAAAAAGATCGATCTTGAAGATCGATCTTTTAAAATAGATGGGGTTAGGGACGTCGCTCATGGTCCAATCGGGTCGAGTGAGGTATCAATGTGAAGCATTCATGAAATGCTTCAATTTGATACCTCACTCGACCCACTACCTCCAAAATTAAAATTGAAAAAAAAAAAAAAAAAAAAGATCCATATCGATCTTCAAAATAGCCTTTTTGGAGTTAGGGGAGCCCCTAGTGGTCCAATGGGGTCGAGTAAGGTATCAATGTGAAGCATTTCACGTCAGCTTCAATTTGATACTTCACTCGACCCACTACCTCAAAAAAAAAAAAATAAAGAAATTTTCACCCTGACATGGTGAGGGTGAAAATATGCAGCTAAAAATTTTTTTTGGTCGTTTTTTCGAGAGAGGTATCAAATTGAAGCTGACGTGAAGGAGCATCTGATGGACTGGGTATGGCATTGAATTAGGGTGATTCCGCGCATGCGCGGTGGTTAAAGGGTATAATTTTTTTCAATAATTTCAAAAATTGGTAAAAAAAAATAATTTTTTTTTTTTCTTTGGGAAAAAGGATGAAGGGAGCTGGTGTTATTTGGGTGTGCTTAGGAAAGAAGTTTCCTCTTTCGGAAAGATGGGTTGGCCCTGAAAAGGGCCTTTGATAGTGTGATACGACACACTTAGGCGCGGTATATCCGCTTCACCCCTCCCACATGTTTTCTGCATATGGGGCATTTTATTTTCAGATGGCATTCTCCGACATCAATGCAGCGACACATCGCACCTTCACACGTCAGTGTTATCCAGCAATCCTTACATAGGCAAATATGTCCACAGGGTAACACGGCGTACCAACTTTCTTCGTCCGTGCCGATACAGCATCGTGTTTTCTTCTCTTCGAGATGGCGTTCTTTTTTCAGTATGGTAATTTGCGCCTCCATCCCATTCATGGTCGTCTCCAGCCCAGCCATCCCTCCCCGCATGGCGATAACCTGATCATTGAGTCGGATTATCTCTACTTGGTGGCGATAGGTTTGTGGTGTTTCTGCAGCTGAAATTGTTGGAGTTTCGACAATGGTGGGAAGTCTGGCTGTATGGTCTTCAGTCCTTATACTTTCAGTGTACACAGGCGGCGTCATCGTGGTTGTTGTTGGAGGTCTACTAGTATTTAGCCAGGGCAGCTCGTCGCCGTCTTGTCACCCACCCTGCGTCACATCACTGTCGTCTTCTTCCATTCTCTGTATTTCTTGGTCCTGTTGTTCACTCAGCCTTCGGATCCGTCTACTTTCTTCCGTTCTCACATCTGAAGTCTTGCCTGAAGACGAGCGTGTGAGGGTCATTTATCAACGACACTGGGGAGCATTGGGGAGCTGTGAGATTATTGTGGATTTTGAAAATATGCAAATGAGATGGGGAGCATTGGGGAGCTGTGAGATTATTGGGGATTTTGAAAATATGCAAATGAGGTCAATGGGTGCATGTGCACTCATTGACACCGGTGTCAATGAGTGCACCTCCACGAAAAAAAAAAAAAAGTTCCGGCAAAAAAAAAAAAAAAAATGTATTCATGCGCGGTGATGCGGTTTGGCCGTGGTTTTGGCGGTGATTCGGTCTCGGGAAAAAGCTTCCGCGGAGAAAAAAGTAGTCCCTAGATAAAATGGTCCGATTGGGTCGAGTGAGGTATCAAAGTGAAGCTTATGTGAAGGGGCATCTAATGGGCTGGGTGTGGGGTTGAATTATCGGCCTTCTGCGCATGCGCGGTGGTCGAAGGGTATGAAAATAGCCGTGTTGGAGCTAGGCAAGTCCCTAAGGGTCCGATGGGGTCGAGTGAGGTATCAAAGTGAAGCTTATGTGAAGGGGCATCTAATGGGCTGGGTGTGGGGTTGAACTATCGGCCTTCTGCGCATGCGCGGTGGCCGAAGGGTATGAAAATAGCCGTGTTGGAGCTAGGGAAGCCCCTAATGGACCAATGGGGTCGAGTGAGGTATCGATGTGAAGCATTCGTGAAGGGGTATCTGATGGGCTGGGTGTGGAGTTGAAATATCGGCATTCTGCGCATGCGCGGTAGTCCAAGGGTATGGAAATAGCGGTTTTGGAGCTAGGGGAGTCCCTAATGGGCCAATGGAGTCGTATGAGGTATCAAAGTGAAGCATTCGTGAAGGGACATCTGATGGACTGGGCGTGGGGTTGAAATATCGGCATTCTGCGCATGCGCGGTGACCCAAGGGTATGGAAATAGACGTTTTGGAGCTAGGGGATCCCCTAATGGTCCAATGGGGTTGAGTGAGGTATCAAAGTGAAGCATTCGTGAAGGGGCATCTGATGGACTGGGTGTGGGGTTGACATATCGGCCTTCTGCGCATGCGCGGTGGCCCAAGGGCATGAAAATAGCCTTTTTGGAGCTAGGGGAGCCCCTAATGGTCCAATGGGATCGAGTGAGGTATCAAAGTGAAGCATTCATGAAGGGGCATCTGATGGACTGGGTGTGGGGTTGAATTAGGGTCATTCTGCGCATGCGCGGTGGTCCAAGGGTATGAAAATAGACGTTTTGGCATCTAGGGGAGCCCTAATGGTCGAATGGGGTCGAGTGAGGTATCAACGTGAAGCCTAGGTGAAGGTATTCGTTTCGTTCATGAGAACTGTAGCAAATGGAGAAAACAGTGCCTTCATTTACGGGAAGAACGCACATTCTACGCAGTTGACGAGTCAATTTTCGTGGCAACAGAGTTGCGTTTGCCCGGATAATAACGTCGTTCAAACCACAGCGCCATCTATACGCTTTGGTGCAAGGGAGACAACTCTGATGCTCAATAATGGATTCCGCTTAAAATAGGCCGGCCGGGTATTCTGTGAATAACCCATACATCGGGGTTTGGCTCTCTCACAGCCCTATGGAGGGTTCTGATAATTATTAGCACTTGATATTGTAGTCTAGCAATGCACTAATTTTATTTTTTATCCTCGTATGAGTCCAGACTATTAATTTATGCACTCGGGGAGCCTCTAAAAAATTAATTGCAGTGTTAAATTAATTTTCCCAGGGTATGCGTATTTTTTTATTTTAACAATGAAAAATTAGCCAGAATCGATTTCTATACATGTGTGTCGGGCTAGTATTTTTGTCATTCTTCATTATGGCATCGCCGGGCAAAGTGCTCGCGTTCTTTCAAGTGACGTCGAAAGTAATTCTTATCGTGTACCAGCATGAATTGCACCTTATCGAGGAACATCCGATCGAAGTGAAATTAACGTTAAGCCTGGCCGGGTGGACGCTATTGACACGTGTGTTACAAGCCAAAGAACCCGAAGTCGATTTTATGCCTGTCGGCGACGATGTGTACCTGCGGCGGAGTAGAGAGGATTCATTTTTTCCCCGGTTAGAACAGTGTCGCGGTAGCGGAATTGTACTTTGGCCAGCATTATGGGCGGCACTGAAAGCTATTATTTCCGAAGTTGACCACGTACTCTACCCGGAAACCCAATCGATCATTACCCGCACGCTAACCTCGGGTTGTACCATAATAATATACCCTGATCGCATCGACCTCATTGATGATGATTCGCGCTGCTGGTGCGTACCTGAGCCTGCGCGTATCACATTATCTCCCGAAGGCTGGACTACCTTAAAACGTGTGTTATTCGGTCATTTGAATGGAGATAGTATTTACCTGGATCACGATGTATACATTTTTCGCGGCCCTTATTTTGCCCGATTGATCTCTCTCAAGCGAGGCGGATTTACGCTGGATCCCGATCTGTGGACGGCTTTGCAAAAAATAGTTCCTGTGGTCGATAAAGTATTCTC
>JAVTVY010001591.1:0-32646 GCA_036873755.1 Hanleya hanleyi | reverse complement strand
TGAGAAATGACTACATTGTAGTCAAAACCTGCGGCAGTGGCAATAATACAGTGAAAGGCATATCAGCGGAGGTAGTGGTAATGGTAGAAAAAACATCTGCCAGTGTTTTCATGCCCAGGGAAGTAATTTCCAGATTCTAACTCACAATTGTAGGAATTGCCTAATAGGTCTGATACCATATATATATATATTCACTTTCCCCGTTCAAAATCCAACGATTTTGACTGGTCCATGCCGTCTATACTGAATTGACAGACGAAGTCACAATTATCGGTTTGGCAATATCTTGGTATAAGTATCGTGTATGCCAAATTTCAAAACATTCAGTTCAGCCGTTGATTTTTGCAAATCAAAAAGGCTTTCAAATATTTGGAATCCAAATAAATTTCAAGGGTTTAGTCATAGCGCAAAAATCTACGCTCTTCAGTCTCCCTTCTCGCTTACGTTGCCGAGCATAATGGAAAGTTTATATTTCCTTAATTTTCAATGAATTTAGTATAAGGTCTATCACTCTGATCTGTGAAACTATGGAATGGGGGTGAAGGCTTTATCAAACTGTCCAAGAGGCATAATGACACTTTTCACTATTAAATTAAGGCCTGTGACAGTCTTGATATTCAATTAGACTAATTAATTAAGTTTCTGTATTTGCGTGTCACCTGCAAACTAAATACCTTGACACTATTTTCCATGCAGCGAGTCAATACCAAGATATTAACTATTTCATTCTTAGGAAATATCATCTCATCTGGCAAGTTCTACCTTGCCTTTTCGAAGGTAATTTAAGTAGAAAATGTCAGGGCTAGTTCACTAAACAAGGTATGTGTGTACATGGTGTAAGAGAATGATGTCGAATTCTTCTCTCCTGGAAATCAAGGCCCTAGCTTTTGACAACGAGGACAAATAGATCGCTTTTATGGTCAGCATGTGCTAATAAATAACGTCCTTCCATTCGTAAAACTGACAAAGTAACGTAAATTGTGTATAGAACCAGTAAATTCTAGCAGAATTGGGCTCTGACTTGAGAGAATGATGTCAAATGCAATATGTTTTTGCGCATTGTCTGCTGATACACATAAGTATTGAATTTACGTAAGTGATTAATGCTATTCTAAAGGGATTATGAGTGCGGAAGAGGACGGGAATATCAATACCAGCGAATCAAGGCCCTGGCTTTCGAGAATGAGGATAGAGAGGCTGTGTTCTGAAAGAGAATCATTCAAAATAGCTATTTGCCGAATGTCATGCAACCGAAAGTGCACAATATAACTGCACGACTGCGAGGTATTGTTCGCGCACAGGGGTGTCCAACTCATTAAATACTACATAGTCATTTCTGTCTCTTCGAAGTGGGCTACCATTTGAAATTGTCCGGTAATGAGTGAGTCCATCTGAATCCTTTCGTCGGCAAAATAATCATTCGAGATTCAAGATTTTATTGTACAAACACGAGTCAAAGGCAGAGTACAAAATCTTAAGAGGAATACAACTAGAGAAAAAATGGAACAGTGACATGAATATTAATATTTATATATATGTTATATCTGAGAGATATGTTATATTTGAGTGTTACTGTTGATATTAGAACCTTGATTTTTAGGATTAAAGTGCATCAGGGGACTGTTGCCAGCATGTTTCGAGTGGACCTACTTTTGATGAAAATGTCTGGTGATTTTTGATTAAAATCACTGGTGATTCTAACTTGGGCCGTGCCCATCTTAAAATTGGCAGGATTTCAACTGGGGGTCCAAGAATTCAGTGCGTGTCTGAGTTCTAATGCATACACTACTTCGTAGGTCCTCTGACGTTATTCACACTGGGCATGAAGGTGCATTAGGGGACTGTTGCCAGCATTTTTCGAGTGGACCTACTTTTGATGAAAATTTCTGGGGATTTTTGATTAAAATCACTGGTGATTCTAACTTGGGCCGTGCCCATCTTAATATTGGCAGGATTTCAACTGGGGGCCCAAGAGCACAGTGCGTGTCGGAGTCCTAACGCCTACCCTACTTCGTAGGTCCTTTGACGTTATTCACACTATTCTCATATATAATAATTAACGAAGCAATAATTCATTCCATCGAATATAGTTGCAAATGAATTCAAACGCGCTTGAAGACAGTATTGTCATGTGAGATCGGAGGTTGAAAAGAAAAGTGTGGCAGAGATCACACTCTCTTAGCGCATGCGCATTTCAAAAAGTCACAAGAACAAGAACAACAACAACAACAACAAGAAGAACAACAACGCGAGCCTCCCGTAGACCTGCGTGCCGCAGGTAAAAAACAACGTTAAAAGTGTGTAGGTGGGCAGGTATCTCACCGAAGGCATGTCGGCTATATCACAAGTTCATCGACTTCCCTCAGGGAAGATGGTGGACAGTATTTGTGAAAAGGAGAAGGCTGTACCGTAAACTTCTGCGGGGCTTAAGAACTATACGGATTTTATTCTCGGGGCATTATTTAGAATAACAGTATTGTGTACGTTAAAATGTGTCAAGGTCGTAAGCTTATACGTAAAAGTCGCCTATACTCCGTTCGTGCGGCTCTCGCACCAGAGATGTTCATGTAATTTTTCCGAACAAAATTTATTCCATCCTCCCATAACCGCTCCCCATTAAACAACCTCGTTCTACCCATCTTCACACAACAGGCTGATTATAACGTTTTGTCGTCTTGATATAATATGGCAGAATTATTGTTCCAAAACTGTAAGTTAAGCTATCCACCTGTACTGATCAACACTCGCTCAATGACATTTCTCTCATTCTCGCCTTTGCTTTATAGATTATGTATATAAAACTATATATTTTTAGAAAGCCTGTTTTCTAAGAATTCTAGACATGTTCATACGTTTAAACTTTGAATATAATTAAGTCTATCATTCATATTTGAACTTTGCTCTTCGTAAATTCTACCGATCATTTTCAAATGTCAATTTCAAGAAAAGTATCAAATATAACTGCGTGAAAATCGACAGCTCCATCTAGAAACGCGTCTCTCAGTTTTCTCGTTTTTTCTTAGTTTTCTCACTAGAGCCCCAAAACCGAAGAAATATCGTTAAACTTACCGAACACTGCTAAAGCCGGAAATATCTCGCTAAAGATTTGATAATTAAAAAAAAAATGAAAGACGCGTTTCTAGGCCTCTATGCCATCCCAATTATGTCCAAATCTCGCCATTCTATGATGTACGGTTTTCGAGAAATTTCGGTTTTTACCAGCGAAACCGGTCCAATTTAATATGCGATAAATCGAAAAAAGAGCCCAGCAGGTGATTATTCTACTGTGTTAGCCAAATATTCCCCGATAAAATCCTTCACTGACATGGATTACTCTTGTCACGCTCAAAGATATTGTATTGTTTGCTTCTTACTTTGCGCAATGACTTTTCATCGCATAGCTCCATCGCATAGCCCCATCATATAGCTCCATCGCATAGCATTCCATAGCTCCATCGCTCCATCGCCTTTTCATCGCATAGCTCCATCGCTCCATCGCCTTTTCATCGCATTTTCATCGCGTCTTTCATTTCTGATTTTCCATCGCATTTTCATCGCGTCTTTCATTTCTGATTTTCCATCGCATAGCTCCATCGCTCCATCGCTCCATCGCCTTTTCATCGCATAGCTCCATCGCATAGCTCCATCGCATAGCCCCATCGCATAGCTCCATCGCTCCATCGCTCCATCGCATAGCTCCATCGCTCCATCGCTCCATCGCATTTCCATCGCCTTTTCATCGCGTCTTTCATTTCTGATTTTCCATCGCATAGCTCCATCGCTCCATCGCTCCATCGCCTTTTCATCGCATAGCTCCATCGCTCCATCGCTCCGTCGCCTTTTCATCGCATAGCTCCATCGCTCCATCGCATAGCTCCATCGCGCATCGCATAGCTCCATCGCATAGCCTCATCGCGCATCGCATAGCGCGACTTTTCATCGACTTTTCATCGCAAAGCTCCATCGCTAAGCTCCATCGCTTCATCGCATAGCTCCATCGCGCATCGCATAGCTCCATCGCATAGCCTCATCGCGCATCGCATAGCGCGACTTTTCATCGACTTTTCATCGCATAGCTCCATCGCTCCATCGCATAGCTCCATCGCGCATCGCATAGCTCCATCGCTCCATCGCGTTAAATTAGAAATGAAAGACGCGATGGCCCCTCTCGGCCATCATATTTTATATATTACATGTGGTGAGATGTATTATTACTGCTACTACTGATCTGACTGGGAAGGTACTTTATAGGTCAGTTTTACCTAAAGAGCAACTCCCCTGTCCGGTACTGATTGTTTTTAACCCTTACGATTGGTAATGTAAGTGTGTGGCTCTAATGAATTTTCCATCACAATATTAGGAAACACGCATACACCATGTACACCATGAAAATTTCAATTTTAAAGAAATGCATTTTCATGTGAGAGCTAAACAGATATTATGCCTAACTGCACCAAGGAAGCGTTCAATTATCCCACTTTTTATCATGGTTTAAAATAAGGCAAATTCAAAATGATCAGTCATTTCTCCGGATTTTATCAGACACAACGCTTGATCAGGCAGGGTAAGCACTGTGGAGCAGACAAAGCCAAATTTTAATAAAAAATTCGAACATCATTGAAAATAGTCAGAATTTCTTTCAACTTTACGGAGAGAAAACTACATGTAGACAAAACATAAAAGGACAGAGGAGAGAATAATCGATCCTCGAAAGACATTTGATCACAATGTAAACCATAGAAAATTCTTAGACACGCCATTAACGAAAATTTGGGATGGGAGTTGTACGATATCACCGCTGAGACCTTTACTTGCTTAGTTCGCCAATATGGAATTCTAAGGCTTCCATCATTGCGGCTCCTTTTGACCACGGACTTTTAGAAGAACAATATCTCGAGAGTCGTTCAGTTACTTATTACATTATGGTAATGAAATTGACTGATTATTAACCTCTCTTTTTGAGGATCTACTGAGCCGTCAGTTGTTTATTTACATGCAGCCCCAACATGATATCTAATATTGAATGTTAGTCTGCCAAGCAGTATCTCCGTCCCTATAGTTGTCGAACACAGCAGGCAAAATCGGTTATAACAACTCCATATCATATTATCCACGGAAAGCTTGCGAAGTTGGTAAAACTCACCGTTGCTAAAATATTGGACTAAAGACAGCAATTATACCGCCAGACATCAATAATATCGCAACGACTTTTCTCTGCATTCTCTTTTCTCTTCAACCTGTATTGTCCTGGAAGTGGGTCATCGTGCTGATGGAGTATCTTTAAAGAAGATGTAAAGCAGACAGACAAGTCGTTGAGAGACAGAGGGAGAGAAAGAAACAGAGACACCAACAAAAAACACCATTCAAACTCAATGAAAATCTGAAATTAACAAATGGCGGAGTAGGCCAAAAACGGTAGATATTTCATGTAGGTATCCGAGGGAGAGAGAGAGAGCAGTATTAGAGGGGGAGAGTCTGAGAGGAGGGTATCCCTCTCGCAGCGTAGAATTTTGTTCAAAATTGATGGGAAATTGGCGCTGTCTGGGAGCATTTGAGTGGTATAAAATTGTAACGGTTGAACTGAAATATCTCATTGCAGTGGTGATCACTACAATGATATACAAGATGAAATGATCATTCAATCCGGGTTTACACTATAATTCGAGTTAATGCTTTGAAAATACTATCTTGCCTCGATAGCAGCGGGCGGCTGCATTGACGCGTGGATGACTTCTGGTTCGTTAATCGGATCACTTTGGTATCTCTTTAACGTAGGAGATATATTTAATTGATGATAACTGGATTATTCTCGACTTGCAGTTGCCAAACTCATCAAAAATGTAAGCTTAGTGGTGCTTTCTTGCGATTTTTGGAAAAACTTATCCATATATATATATCATATTAACATGAGTTATCAAACTGTGACTTCGGCTCTATGTTAGATTTTATACCCTTATTTCTAGGATTGCTTTGTGAAAAGTAGTTGAGAATTTGTATATCTCTTGTTTGTGAATAAAGAAATACTGAACAAATTTCTGGGTTCTCAATTGAAAAAAAACAAAAGAAATTTATAGTGAAAAAGTTCTGCTCAACCGACGTGTTGATGTTCTTTCGACTTAGAAGGCGATATTGGATTGGATTTCATTCTCAGGGACGGTCGCACGAGATTTGAGCCCTGTTGCTTTGTCATTCACTTCCGGTATGACGTTGAGCTAGGTGGACGTGTGAGAAAAATGTCTCCGGGAAATCGATCTAAAATCATCTAATTGTAAGCCCATCCAGTGTTAATTCACCTCTAATTCGGTGCAATATAGTCATACGAACAATTTTGTGTATTATTTCATGTGAGTTGGTGATATGAACACTCTGAAACGCAAATCTAGGATGGACTCGGAATCAGATGAGACAAACAATGGCAAGATGGCCGCACCTGAAATTTCTCACCTCGAGACACCTGAAAGGCTGGAAAAGCTTGAAGAACTATATCAAGTCAATGATCTGTTTCGCAAAACTGCATTTCAGCTTCAGTGCAGAAATGAAGACTGTCTCTGAGCAGATAACCCGTGTCAAAACAAGGGGTCGCGAGGTGGAGGAAACCTTTCATTCCCACACTGAGGAAATTCTCGAGATTCAAGAGAAAGACATACCTGAACTACAGCGACAACTTGAACAGGAAAAAAATGAACGCATCAAACTTGACCTATGGGGTCGTAAACGGAACCTTATTGTGAAAGGCATAGCCGGAAATTCGAACGAATCGCCATCTGCCACAAAAGAATTAGTTCCAGATTCATTTGTTGAAAAACTGTCAATTCCACCAGACGACGCCAAATCAATGTTGTTCCAGTCGGTACATCGGCTTCCAGGGGGTCGTCAGGGGGCGAAAAATATCCATGTACGGTTCGTCCAACTAGAAGATAAGATTTAGTGCTGTACCAGATCTACCACCGATCCTAGCACAAAGGCGTTATGAGCTTGTTCAGAAACTCCAGAAGATGTCCAAGGAAGCACAGGCCGCTAATAAAATTGCCTACCATCGTGAACCTCCGTTTGTTGTGCTGACCAAGAAATGAACATTCGACTGCTCGAGAAAGTCCTAAACTGACCAACTATATATTTGGTGACCAGACACGATCAGAACTGAGTTGTTAATCCATGCCTACAGCTCCTGGACACTATATTATATTATATCTAATCTCAATCCGAATCAATCCGCCTTTTGCGCTATTCCTAATGCCGGTTTCGGCCGCAAGGTGGCGCTAGCGCTCGCGGCACTTTGGTCTGTTCCGGTTTAGCTGTCTGCTAATGTAAACATGTGCAGGAGGGAAGGCGGGTATTGTATTTCGCCTCGTTTTGTCAGATTTTCTCACTGATGGAGACGTCCTTGGTAGTTTACGTAAGTATAGTCATCAAGTCTAATTTTTACTCGTTTGTACAAGCATAATAAGAGCCGCTTTGTCAACAAATTGGGCAATCAAAGGTCGTCGTTGTTGTTATAAAACATGGTGGGTGGCCGGCAATTCAGCCTGATTAAACCACACTGCACTAAAAACAATCAGCAGGGTCCAGTTTGCTTGATCAAGTACTGTGAGAAATAATCGGATTATTAGTTAACCCGACTACCAGGTTACAAGCGTCTAGTTCGTCATCCATAATTCAGCCGTCGTCCATTAGAGAATATCCGCGTCCATAATCCAAAGACCTATTCCACATTCCATATAACAGTATTAGCACCAAATTCAAAAAGACAATCATAGTATACATAAACATAGGCTTGTTTCCTGCAAGAGAGAAGCGGTCAACAGTTTTCAATGATGCCGGCAAGACATCATGATGTTCCAAAAATATCAAATTCGTATCGCTGATCAGTATTCTTAATCCATAATTCGCTGTAAAGTCGTCATCTAAAGAATGATGTATATCAGCCACGCTTTGATTGTGACTGTTCATATGAGTACCATGAGGATCTTGAAGTACATGGGTTCATACGGCCCCTAGCCCCGGGTTAAGCGGAATTAGACACAAGTTACGAAACGTAGCGCCATGGATCTTGCACGCTACGTTCGTATTTTGCTATCAGCATGCGATATGTATCGCCAAATTTGAGAAACTTTGAGTGGAGGCGCTTGGTGGTGTAGCCCTGTTTTATAAGTTTCTGCAACAATGTTTTGTGACGTTGATTAAAATCGTCACATTTAACACAGGATCTAGCAAATGCTACTAAGCGAGATATGTATACGCCATATGCAGGTCCCACTGGAATATTACTGTCCAGAAAGGGATAGTTTACGATGTCGAAATTGTAATCATCTCTTTTGTCATAAAGTCGACGAGAGAGAATGCCTGCTTCATTTTTATAGAGATATAGATCTAAATCCTGTAGGGCTGTCTGTAGTTTCTTTCAAATCCAGTGAAGGTGGATATATATCCTTCACTGCGTCATTTATATAGCGATTATCCACAGCGAGAAGATCGTCTATATAGCGTTTGGTGAATGAGAAGGAACGGGCTTTGAATGGATCGGTTTTTGAAAGCGCCTGCTAAAGTCATATTCATAAGAGAACAGATACAGGTCAGCCAACAGGGGCGCACAATTAGTACCCTTTGGAATACCTATATGCTGCTGATATATTGTGTTGCCAAATTTCACATAAATATTTTTAATGAGAAATTCAAGCAACTCTATAAACAAAGAAACATCCCATGAATGATATCTCTTGTATGTAGTAGAGCTGAAGAATGCTTTATGGCTTCCGACATTAATATATCTACGATATACAAGTAGCTGTTAATGTAGCGGTATGATTATAATGTGATGAACAAGAACCCAACCCGACTGCTGGTAGTGTTTCATAATTTTATTGTGAAAAGACAAACTGAACAGGAAATTAATGTGCTATATGTCTTCTAACTTCTCATAAATACCGAGGAAGTAGTTTTTGCACTAATAGCTACTTATTTTTAATTTTTTAATTATCTAATTATTATACCATGTATTTCTTCTGCAAAATGCATTGAAACAAATGTATATATAACATTTGCAATTTATCAAGACAATAAATCATCTCAATATGATTAAAGCCGATTGAAGCCAGGAGAACCGCGACAATATTATCAGTGATAATGCCTCCACAATCGTACGGTACAGTAATCCTTTATCCCTGAGTCGATGACACGCAAGACTCTAGTATAACTAAACAAATGTTTTATAACAACAACAACGACGGCCTTTGATTGCCCAATTTGTTGACAAAGCGGCTTTTATTATGCTTGTACAAACGAGTAAAAATTAGACTTGATGACTATACTTACGTAAACTACCAAGGACGTCTCCATCAGTGAGAAAATCTGACGAAACGAGGCGAAATACAATACCCGCCTTCCCTCCTGCACATGTTTACATTAGCAGACAGCTAAACCGGAACAGACCAAAGTGTCATGAGCGCTAGCGCCACCTTGCGGCCGAAACCGGCATTAGGAATAGCGCAAAAGGCGGATTGACTCGACAATGCAATTTCAGATATTCTATAAATCAAAACTATCCATAGTAGCATGTCAATTTATCTTTAGGAATCTATTCAGTGCTACTATTTAACCTATTTATGCTCATCCTTATCGCGCGTATTTTTTCAGCCAAAGCATTATTTTAATATTATATTGTTTTACATATCTACTATATTCTTATATGCAACATTTTCTAGTTATCAACATGTTCGCTCTATGGACGTCCCAACATGTGGGACACCTGATCCCGTACAGTCATGACTTAGCCCATGTCTAGTAAGTCCGGTAAACAGTTCGAGTTAGGCTGAAGTGGTCGTTTAATGGATTAGTGGTCTTGCATGACGGACATAGCAAGCAATTTAGCGGGCATGTTGGGAAAATGCGAGGCTATTAGTATGTCCAAGAATCGAAATGTACAACTTCCAAGCAAAGACTGATAAGCCATTCTTATATGCAGGCATGCTAACGTTATGCGATACCCTGGCAACGATTTGGTGTAAGACTCACGAAATATAATTGACAAAGGATCTGCTGCAAGTTGTATTGTCAGTCTTTTGTCCAGGATATTACCTTTCAATGGGAGGTCTTACACCAAAGCCTTGCCGATACCCTTTTTTCTTTTCTACATTCATACATTCACCCCCCACCCGCCCTCCTCTCCCCTACACTCTTCTTGTATAATGTCTTCAACCTTTAATACGTCGGGAAAAGGGCGGGGAGACTTAATTCTCTTTTCAAGATATAACCGAAATTATCTCGACTTCAAGAGTGGGTGTGCAGCATGTTAATTATTATATTATATCTTTGTTATATGGCTGAAATACTGGTGTACGCGACGTGAACCCTAATGCACTCACTCACCAAAAGCAATTGCTTCATGATTTCAAACTGTGACATCCAATCTGTATAGTGTAATTCACTTAGTTGCTCTACAAACAATAATCGCTTAATTATTCATAACTCCCGGAGACGAAAGTCTCACTAGGTCATCTCAAATATGATTTTAGCCAGAGTCTTGGTACTCAATTTACCTAAAACAGACTATGTCTGTCCTACGGATACACCACTAAACACCACGATCGACCATCCTCTTCACTCCTACTTCTGCATCAATATCACTTACCCAGATTGTTTTGCTCTAACCTCGTTAACATACTCTATCAATTTATTTAGCTATGGATAATATAAACAGTGGTGGTTCCACAGTCCACGTCGACCTATCACAAATGCCATTCCACAATGAAGAAGTTATCGATATTGACACTACTCCAAACACCGATCATAATAATGACAAGTATTTTGAAGGCTTCCAAAACTTGTATTTTAATCCCATGGAATTAAATGACTTCGACGCTTCAACGTATCTTACTGACGACTGCTCTCATGAAATTTCTCATTGGGAAAACTTAAGTATTCAACAGTCAAATTACTACGTCGAGGACACTTTCATCTCTCACATTGAAACAAATTCTATTTCGGATGCTAAGTCCATGTCAGTTATCCATTTTATTGCCAGGAGTCTCAATAAACATTTCTCTGAAATAATAGGTTTAACTCAAAATTTGAAGTTTAGATTCTCTGTAATCGGTATATCAGAAAGTTGGCTGGACTCTACAACTGAAAAACTCTGTGATATACCAGGATATCAACCTCTCACCTCTTCCAGAAATATCCGAAAGGGTGGGGGACTGGTCATGTATGTTAGTGAGGAATTTCCGGATTGTTCCGTTCGTGAAGATTTATCTTATCTGGAAGATGACGGAGAATACGAATCCTTGTTTGTTGAAATAAAGGACGACAATAGATCATTTATTATTGGTATTATATATCGTCCCCCCGGAAAAAATGTTGATCTGTTCAATGCCAGCTTGGGACCTGTGTTGGATGTTACTAAACCAGAAAAAAGGAACTGTATAATCATGGGTGATTTTAACATTGACCTATTTAAGACGGATCGGCATGGCCCATCTCAAAATTTCATCGATATTATGCGATCACACTACTAATTTCCAAAAATAACCAAACCCACAAGAGTGAAATCAAACTCGGCAACATTAATTGATAACATATTCCAGAATTTTCACGAAGATAGTCTGCTGTCCGGAATTCTCCTCTCTGACATCACTGATCACTTCCCTGTTTTTCACATCAATAAGTATCTACCTTCAAATCACTCGCAACCAGTTAAAATATCATTTAGGAAAACATCTATTAGCCCAAAAAAATATATTTAAACAAAGGCTGGAAAATACAGATTGGATTAATGTTAAAGACGACCACGATGCAAACAATGCTGCTGAATCTTTCACAACAACATTTAATACAATATACAGCGAATGTTTTCCTGTAGTGACGACAACTGCAAACAAACCTAGAATTAACAAACCGTGCATGTCCTGCCATCTTAAATTCGATTAAAGAGAAAAACCGGCTATTTAGACAGCACATAGAAAACAATGACTCTACAACCTCACGACAATACAGAAATAAATTAAACCACACCCTGAGATTAGCTAAGAAGACATACTACCAAGATAAATTTATTCTCTACAATAACAATATAAAGGGAACCTGGCGAATGCTTAACGAATTAATGAACCGCAAGAAATCGTCAAAATTACCCAACAAATTCAAAGTCAACGGTCACGAGGTCACTGATCCTGTCGGCATTGCTAATAGTTTCAACGACTACTTCAACACTGTTGCCTCTAATCTCGAGTCGAGAATCCCAAACACAACAACCGATTATAAGGAATTTTTAACTTCTCAACATCTTCAAGATTTCCATCTGGTCAACTGTTCACCTGACGAGATTAAAAACAGTGCGGCGGGTTTAGATGGCGTACGAAGTTCTCTGATTAAGCCAATCGCTAACCTGATTTGCGCGCCTCTTTCTCACATTTGCAATTCGTCATTTATACAGGGCATAGT
The DNA here is from genome assembly GCA_036873755.1 of Hanleya hanleyi. Lineage (NCBI taxonomy): Eukaryota > Metazoa > Mollusca > Polyplacophora > Lepidopleurida > Hanleyidae > Hanleya > Hanleya hanleyi. The sequence goes on along the minus strand of JAVTVY010001591.1, from coordinate 20,211 downwards.
CCCGGAATTCATGAAAGCTGCAGTAGTTACACCCATATGGCGATAGACACATATTCGAAAACTATCGTCCGATATCTATTCTACCTTGCTTTAAAAGTACTAGAGAAACTTGTAGCAAATAGAATGCATGCTTTTTTGATTGAACAAAATATCTTATATCTCAACCAATATGGTTTCCGAACTAATCACTCCACGGCTTTAGCTGTCTTATCTTTACATGAAAAGTTAGTTGCAGCCAAGGAATCTCGCAAATATAGTATAGTTACTTTTCTTGACTTGTCAAAAGTTTTTGACACTGTAAATCATGAAATATTACTCGATAAACTAAATTATTATGGCTTTCGCGGATTAACGAATATTTGGTTTAAGAGCTATTTGTCATCTAGAACACAGCGCGTTAAGTTCAACGAAACCATATCCTTTTCCAATATCGTTCAATGTGGAGTCCCACAAGGTTCAATTCTAGGTCCGATTCTCTTTCTTTTATACATAAATGACATAGGAAAGGCTACCACTATTCTTGACATATTGCTTTTCGCTGACTACGCTAGTGTTACACTCTCTGATCAAGATTTGAATGCCCTCATCACCAACCTGTCGTGTGAACTTGAACAATTACAAATTTGGTTTTCCAGCAACAAACTCTCACTGAACATAGCCAAAACCAAATTTATGTTTATCAAATCAAATAGACGATCTGATATGGCAGCTCCCCAACTTTTAATCAACGGCAAATTGATAGAACAGGTTGAAAGTTTCAAATTCCTGGGAGTTTATTTAAATAACAAACTGAATTGGCTGACCCATGTGAATGAAATTTCTAAAAAAATCTTCAGGAACATTGGCATCATAAGCCACATAAGGAACTGCGTAAACAAGAAAACACTGTATATTTTATATTATTCGCTTATTTATCCATATTTGTCCTATAGTAATCTTGTATGGGACAGTACCTACAAAACCCACCTCAAGCCGTTAATAACTCTTCAAAAACGTGCAATTCGAATAATAACCTTATCAGGCAGGCTTGAACATACAGAACCATTATTTAATAATCTGAAACTTTTGACCCTTTTACAAATTCATGATTACCTATTATTGCAACTCGTCCACAAATTCATTCATCATGTTGCATCACTTCCTATTAGCTGGGACGAATATTAAATACTCGTATACTCGTCCCAGCTATTAGTATTCAGCCCCTCTCTACGAGCATATCTAGTGTCCATCAGTATGCCAACAGACATTCCAGAATTTATTTATGCCTGCCATTTTACTCTTCAGATCTCGGCTTCTACAGTGCTAAGGTCAAAGGTCCGAGGCTGTGGAACAAATAACTTCTATATGTCTCTCTTTAAATCACAATTGAAAACCTTTTTGTTGCGAGGTTAGTAATCTTGTCTTAATCTTCTAGACATTTCTGTGTTCACCTTTTATATTGACCGATCGTGGAGTGTAGTGTAGTAATATTCACCGGTTTATATACCGAGTCATCTCTCGTGAATCTTTTGTAACAATAGCAGAATTCCTATAAATGTTCCAAGCGAGGGTTTATTAAAAAAATTCTATTATTTGGGATAGAACAATCCCGCCGATTTTTAACACATTTGTTCGGCCTTCGCGCACAGCCTACTACCCTTTATCAATGCCATTACAATGTATATGTGCCTGTTGCTTTTATATGAATTGGTGAATAAAATGAAATGAAATGAAATGTTCATCGATCGATTGTAATCTTATTTTAGGCCTACTGGTACGCACTGGCGGTGATAAGTTTACTTCCCCTGTATTAAGCAACAATTGAAAAAGATACGTGATACGATAAACTTTTCTTCAAGCTATGTTTGCTTTCTCTTTCTTTCTTTCTTTCTCGTTTGTTTGTTGTTGTTGTTTTTTGTTGTTTTTTTTGACCCACAAGCCCCTACTTGTCTACGCCTTTGTTGTCTGTATTTCTCAGTGAATTCACACCGGTATGGTTTCAACATCTGAAGAATCTTATTGTTCATGCTCTCGGGAGGAGAGATCATCTTCCTTTTTCTGCACAGTCCACTCACGATGTCACCATCGCCTCGGAAGGGTCTGGAGGGTCCAAGCCAGACACCTCCGCGACTTGCACAACTTTGACAGCTTGCATTGCTTGAAAAGTTTTCTCACGTTTACGAACGAGTCTACATCTCATGTTCTTGAACAGTCTGCACCTTCTGCACAGTCTCTTACTTCCAGTCCAAACCTTCTCACCTTCACTTCTCCGCACTCCAAAACTTTCAACAAATTTCTCATCTCTCTGCGTATCATCACGATGCATTTCCATCTGATCCACACGATTGTCACACACTACAGCTGGGTCATGATAAACCCGTCATCTCCGACAGAATACTGCTTCACAAAGATGGCGCGGATGACCAAATGAATGACATCGAAAACATTCCATCGACGGGGAAGAAGGGTCAGCTCTTTACACTTTGCATCAACATCTACCAATTCTGTCTGATAGGATAAAGCGTCTAGCTGATCTGTATCTGCCAGCAAAAAGTTTTCGCATATCGCCAATAAACTCGTATAACGGTGCTCTCGTCTGCTCGATCCCTAACACTTTACAAAAACTACTGAGAAAGTCTACAACATTTTCATCATCAACGAAAGGAGTTATACAATGACGGAGACAATTCTATCGCGAAATCGTCGATGGTCAAAATATCACACCGCACAACCTGTTCCGCAGCAGTCTTAGAAAAGAAGGTCGCAAAACATTCACGAAAACTATACGTCTGTCCTAACGTCTCTACTTCTACCCCGATTTCATGCTCAACTAGTAAGTTAACAAAAGTCTGACTAATGTAGCCTGCCGAACGAGAAGGACCTTTGATTGACAGCCTCAATGTTCTGGCCACAGGCCCGCAAAACAAGAGTTTTGGGGGGGTGTGGGTAGTGGTATTAGGGTGAAATGTCGAAATATGGAGTCTCTATATATAACCCCATGCTTTATATAAGATGTGGATTTATATAAAGCATGGGATTATATATAGAGACCCCATATTTCGACACTTCACCCTAATACCACCGCCCACACACCCCAAAACTCGTGTTTTGCGGGCCTGTGGTTCTGGCTAAGCAGTCACGGTTAATCGACATGACAGACGACACGAAGGTTACAGGTAAAAAACACAGGTAAGTCAGCACACGCACGCAAACAGTATGTAAATGAGTGTCACAGATACGATGAATACTCATGAACACAAGTCAGGGCGTAATGGCCAGCTTAAACCAAACTGCAGCAAACTGAATAGACTTTCAACGTTCACAGCACAGTAAATCCACATAATGCAAACAGAATTTCACATACAGTTGGACGGCACATTCGCGAAACCACAAATTCAAGCGAAACTCGATGTGAATCCAAAAATACACGACAATGGAACAGTTATTCAAAAGTGCCAGGACACGGGTGTTGGCTCCTGAGGTTGCACGTTAGCGTTATATGGCCAACAAAGTTTAACTTAGAAACTTGCAACAGAGGAGAGAAAGAGCGAGAGCGAGAGATAGATAGATGGATGGATAGATAGAGAACTTAATTTAACGTCACGTTCAGCAATATTTCAGCTTATAGATAGAGAACTTAATTTAACGTCACGATCAGCAATATTTCAGCTTATAGATGAAGAACCTAATTTAACGTCACGTTCAGCAATATTTCAGCTTATAGAGACGAACAACATAAATCGTTATCTAAAGGTCAAATATGTAACAAATTACATTACAAATCAATCGTTGTCAATCCTTAATCAAATCTATTACGAGACTTTCTTTTCAATGCTTGTGGTGTTCTCTTAGTGCAACAACCATGTACATATACTTGGCATTGGGGACAACAAACTCGGCAAAAAGTCCCGAATAACTCTTTCATGTTTAATCATGCAAACATTTGGACAATATATGTAATAAATGAAAGAACGGCTCCATCAGTGTCCAAAAGTATTTTTTATTTATTTTTGGGATTTATTTTAACGGATTAAAACTCATTTTTGGTTGTCTGTTTCAACCATTTCATTTTCCAAATCTCTCGATCATTGCTGATAACTCCAAAGTCCTTTTCGTTATGATTCAATAAAGAAGTACGGTATAGTCATCGATAGGAAAATATTTTTAAGGTTTAACATCGACAATCATTGCTTATTTAATGGTTAAACAGCAATGTATAGATCACATAATTGGGCGTAGATTATGCAACGAGGCCAACAAATATTTGTTTGCCATTTCACCACCATTTGTGTGTACTAAACTTCTTTAGGAAGCCTATGGTGTCCACAAAGACCTACGATATATCCACAGGTAAACACAGCAAGAACGTCAAATGTATACTTGAGAGCGCCTCACGTTACGTTATCAGTGAATTATAAACGCGTTGGTTCATCTCATCCATACAGATTTGTTTTTCATATCCATGTCTAGTCCATATTATCAATTGCACAGCAGCATATTTGATTGAACAGAATTTACAACATCGGGAAATCCCGAAACAATGAGGAATGGCACTTAGAGGCCAGCGTCCGAGGTTTAACGGTTACAAAATAAATAAAACTAGAACTCGTGGACTTCGGAAGGCTGCCGTTATCTGCATGCATTTTATGGCTTTGATGTTTGAGTGTAATCTGCAGAAATACATAGTTTTCCTATTTCTCAAAATTGGGTTATGTGTATAGTGCTGTGTTATGTATAATGCTTTATTTACCTTTGTCAGTCATAACAGGAAAAAATGTACAAAGTACAATACTTTAATAATTAAAACTAATTTGGTGGTTCAGAGAAAATTTTAATGAAAAGCAGAGCGTTTGAAGTCCACCGACATTGAATCTACTGATTTGGCTTAGAACCTTAACATTCAGTACTCAGCATGGAAAGTAATCTCGAGTGAGATCCTGTGGCAAGTTAACCACATACAAAATTTGAAAAGGATCCGTTCAGGTTTTCAAAAGTTATTGTCGGAGTCTAGCAGATCACCGTTAAAGAACAAGCCCAAGAGAGATCTTGCGGTGAGCGAGTGAGTGAATATGATTTAACGTCGCTTTTAACCCTATTTCAGTCATATCACGATGTTTGGTTCCTATTCTTCTTCACACCCGGAAACCACACAGGAAGGGTCCTATTCTCCATGGGTGCCCCATTTAGTCGTCTCTTACGACAAGCTCTCTGAGGAGCTGAGACCTATTCTTACGATGATCTGGAGTGTGGACACACGGACGGACCCCAATACTATATTCCCCCCTTTAGCCCTTCGGGGGACAGTTATAGAGGAAAAACATAATGAATGTATCGCTGCAGTTCAAGTTGAGGAAAGTTTTGTCATACGATTCGAGCACCCTATGCAATGTATTGCTTAAATAATGGTTACATGGATGATGTGTAATAATATTTTATAAAAACTGGATATTATGAAATGATAAACATGGTACTGAACTCAAATTTTAAAAAAAATCTTGACCTAAAATAGGACCTTTTGTACCATTGACATATTCACTGATTTTGCATATTATCAAATAAGTGTGACCTGCAGTTCCAGGTTGCTGTTGTCTGCTATAAAAATGAATAAAATATTTTTTTTCTCCAAGTTTTTCTGGTTATTTGCAACAACAACAGTTTCACACTGGCAGATATAAAAACGAACCAAACATTTTTCCTTTTCTGGTGAAACTGTTGCATGTGGTATGCAACATATTGATATTTATGTATTCCTAAACATAAGCAAACGAATAGCATTGTGGAAACATAGCACCATGTGATTTTGTCTTGCAGCAGCAGTGAAAAATACCCATCGAGTTAAGAGTGGATTAACAGATTTTTTGTAAATCGTCCGGTCAGTCAACGTGTGCACAATCCTTCAAAAGCAGGAAATTAACATGAGGGTGAGACTCGCAAAACTCCTCGGCTTCCCCCGAGCAATTGAGAAATATGCTGAGAAAGTACAATATATTTTGGTTACAGGGCCTGATCTAGGCTTTTAGTTTGGGCATGGTGCAGAGTGTGATAAGTTATAATGAAATAGGCCATGATGTGGGACTGTCGAAGCCTCTGGAAGCTGTGGGAGTACTAAATGGTCTAAATACAGCCGGATATCTAATTCATATTTGGCAAAAGTACTTGCATTAGTATTGGTTTCAGCCTGTTCAGAGAGGAGATTTTTTTTCCTTTTTTCGGAGGGGGGGGGGGCGCCCAAACTCATCATAATGAGCTCAAAAACAGCCTGGGTCAGGCCTGGGCTACATTTACTAATCATTCAGGATTGTACTTTTTACAGCATATCATTATTCTGCAGATTTAACAGCTACGGTAACATTCAAGCAAATATCACAAAAGGGGCATAATTTTTCTGTAGGCTTCTACACTTACGAGGAGATAAATACTTTGGTAGCTGTACCGAACACAGTTCTTCAGATATAACAGGTTAATACATTCAGGCATATCCAAGATTATTACACCCGGAAAGGGGCATAACTCCATAAACTAAGAGCCGAGACACTGATTTTTTTTGTATGCTTCTAGAATACAACTAGATAAATAAGTTTCCAAAATTTAGTAGATTACCGAACACGGGCCTGCAGATATGACTTGTACACTCAACTTATATATCACAAAATCAGAGATAATTAGATCCGAAAATGGGCCTAACTCCTTAAAATATGGGCCGAGACGACCAATATTTTATAGGCATTTAGAATACAAATACATGAAAAAGTTTCATCATAATTTGCTAGCTGTACAAACATGGTTAATTATATAGGTATAACTGGTTACATTCAAGTGTGTATCACAAAATTAGATAATAGTGCACATGAAAGGGGTGTAACTCTGTAAAATAAGAGCTTAGATGACTAATTTTCTGTTGAATTCTAGAATACAACTATATAAATAAGTTTCCAAAATGTAATAGCTGTATTAAACAGTTCTGCAGATATAGTTGATCAAGCACGTATCACAAAATAAGAAATTATTAATCTGTAAAGGGGCATAACTCTGTAAACTATTGGCCGAGTAAAGCCATTTTCAATAGGTGTCTGACTTATACTTAGATAAATAAGTTTCCAAAATTTGGTCACGGTACCGTATCTAGAGCGGTTTTGCCTATAATTCTGTAACGGACGAACGTACGTTCATGACGACAATACCCCAGGTCAAAATTGCCGAGGGGTAAAAACAATAAAGTCATTGTCCCTTAATTCATTCTGGAACTCGTGATGACGTCAGTCCCCCGCTGTTCCCCGCTCTGAAAAGTCTACAATTAACATTGAAGTTAATGAGATTTATCATAAAAAAGTACAACTCAAATACCATTCTAACATATATGTTGGGGAGCTAAGATATCTTCTGCGTCTGAAAGTTTGGTAATTTTCTCAGTTCTATTATTTCAAAGCGAAAATTGTGTCCCGTCCTATCTGCCTCCATGTTATCTGACCCCCAGTTGAATTTCCGCTGGAGGCTAACAGATCAGCCAAATCTTTTGTTCTCTGTGAGACCCGTGTTCCTCTATAGTTCAATTCAGCGTTTATTAGCTAATTATAGCTAATTAGACGACGACTTGACTTTGGTGTACAGTCAACTGTTAATTTCTATGTATTATTTTCCTGATCATTTTATATCCTGAAATTCGCTGATATGCTAGTAAATTTTCATTTATGAGACCTCTGAAATATCAGGATATGTATGGGCAGAAATGTCATCTTCCGTCGAAGAGCGAACGATGTTTTGACGACTACAACATGAATGGAAACACATCGTGACAGACTCTTCCGTTCAGCAAATAACGATCAAGAATGGCTTCATATAAAACTGGCTGGACCTGGATTAGCTCTCGAACCGAATGTTGCTGTCGCAAAATTTTGGCCGCCCGACCCGGAACAGATTCCTGCTTCAAAAGGAATGTGGCATACCGTTCTGCGCTCGTATGGATTAAATAAATATTTGCCAACTCCCCTGGCCTTTTACTTTCTCTGTCTCGCTCATTTTATTCCGTGAACGGCAACAAAAAAAAACAATTATCGAGCTGGACCTTTCAAAGACGAAATCCCGCCGCCATTTTCAGAAGGATTACCGCGCTAAGTATCATGGGAGATTTCGATTTTATCGAAGTACCGCTATATCTCGTTGATCCGAGATTTGGCCGCCATTATCCCACAATCGGCGTCAACAGAGTGTATTTCGATGAAGAAAAGCGCATTTTCGCTAGTTCTAATCACCATTAAATTATAACGAATTTCCAGTTCAAAGTCTTCTCCACATTTGGCCCTGTGACCGTAAGCCCCAACTCTGCTTTGTTTTCTCGCAATCTTGCGGACAAAGCGATTTTAGCCCCCATGAGACCAAGCCAATCCAATAAGGCAAAACCCCCGGAAAAAGAATAACAAGAGCCCAAGGGGCTTCAATATACGCCCGTATATCTGGAATTACATTGGTCCAAATTTCAAGGTTGTTTAATAGCCTTGATTCCAATTGGTAGCTAGCAATCCAGAGAAAGGTCTACAATTTTGTGCTTCTGAGAATGTAATATATATCACATCTTATATTGAATGTTAAACTAAAATGGGCTTAACTCTTTGTAACTAGTTGACATTGAAGCAAGAGCCGAGAGCTCACCATAGTCAAACACAAGAAAATAGTAGTTTTCCTGCAAATGGATTCCTTTCAGCCGAGAGAATTTTTCATGAAGGAAGAGGAAAGTGACGAAGTAAACCTTTGTTCTTGAGTTAAAAAACAGGTATGAAGTTCATGAAGGACCCCTTTCCCCATTGAATTAGTAAATGTATGGTTTTTATTTCAAAACAGTTTAACTAAATGTAGCTGTTTCAGACATGGAAGACAACTCCACAGGACAAATGCCATATACATGTAGGGAAGAGAATATTCCAACCTAACACATATAGTCAGCTAAACTTGATTCAGTTTTGGGGGACTGTGGCCTTGACCTTTGACAAATTGATCTCAAAATGTATGGCTCCTCTTTGCCATGCGAGTAAGGTATACTCAAAGTTTAGTACCAATCATACATGCACCTTGAAACTAGAGATATCACATGGACAACAAGTGTTACTGGATGAATGGACAGAATGCAACATCGCATTACACGACCTCGTCTTCGACAGGCGTATGAAAATGTTACTTTTAATGATTTCTTGATTTTGGGGTCTGTTACCTTGACCGTTGACCCACATTTTGGTATGTAAACACATCATGTCCCTCTAATGTATCTACTGGCAGAAATAAGTTATTTTTGAGGATTTCCTGATTTAGGGGGCACAGTGACCTTGACCTTTGACCTGACCTAAACTTTGGTACACGACACATCGTCTTCCCTCAATGTATCAATGGACTCACAAAAATCAGATTTTTATGAATTTCTTGATTCTGGGGTCAGTGACCTTGACTATTGACCTTGACCTAAATTTTGGTACATGACAAACCGTCTCTCCGTAATTTCTCAATGGACACAAAAAATCATGTTTTTTAACAATTTCACGATTTCGGGGTCACAGTGACCTTGACCTACATTTTGGTATGTGACACATCGTGTCTCCCTAATGTATCTACTGACATAAAAAATGTTATTTTTAATAATTTCCTGATGTTGGGGTCACAGTGACCTTTGACCTTGACCTAATTTTTGGTATGCGACACTTCATTTCCCCTATTGAATCCACTCACAAATAATTTGTATTTTTTAATGATTTCCTGATGTTTAGGTCACACTGTCCTTTGACCTTGATTCTGGGTCACAGTGACCTTGACTATTGATCTGGATCTAAATTTTGGTACTTGACGAAACGGCTCCCCGTAACTTCTCAATGGACTCAAAAAATCATGATTTTTAACAATTTCACGATTTTGGGGTCACAGTGATCTTGACCTTTGAACTTGACCTACATTTTTGGTAGGTGACACATCGTGTCCCCCGAATGTATCTACTGACAATGTTGTTTTTAATAATTTCCTGATTTTGGGGTCACACTGACCTTTGACCTCTGACCTACATTTGGTATGCAACACATCGTTCCCCCTAGGGCATCCACTCACCAAAAATCAGAATTGTAGATAGAAAACTGTCAATGATTTCCAGATTTTAGGCAACAGTGACCTTTGATCTCTGACCTCGACCTCAACTTTTGGTACGCGACACATCGTTTCCACCTAGCGTATCCACTCACAAAAAATTGCAACTGTGGATAGAAAACGTTCACAGATATAGACCGGACACGACCACTTCAGTGATTTCCTGTTTTTTTAGGCCAGTGACCTTTGACCTCTGACCTCGACCTTCATTTTTGTACGCGACACATCGTCTCCCCGTAGGGTATCCACTCACCAAAAATTGGAACTGTAGATAGGAAACTGTCCCAGATATAGACCGGACACGAGAACCGGACAGACGGACGGAAATCGCCATCACATAATACGCCCGCCTTTTGGCAGGCGTATAAAAAATACTCTTTACGCACTGTTGAAATTTTCGTTTCATTTGTAGTATTTTATTTTATTTATTATGATTTTTTTACTATCCATTTAATAAACACCTCTGAGTCTCCACCTACCATAATACGGTAATATCATTTTTTTTTTCTTAAATTTCTCGGTGAATTTGCAGCAACATGGTCTCAACATCATCTTTGGACGAACTTGCAACAAAGAACCTTGCCGAACTGGGGTGGTCTGTGGTAATATCTTATGGCGTCGCTGAATATTAACAAGGTTTTCGTAAGCCATACCAAACGTATACATCAAATGCAGGACGATCTGTAATATTAGTGCAGGACTACACTGGGAAGGACTAACAATTTGTCATGATAGTTTTCTAAAGCTGAATACTGGCATCTTCATTTTATCAAGCGAATTTCTACGTTCCCACTTCGAGCTAATTGGCTGGATAAAATGAAGATGAATACTGGTGGAAATTGGCTTTATTTTACACACATCTTGGAATGTCCTCAAGTTTTACGTTTATTGGATAAAAAGACAGCGCAAATACGAATAATAAAGCAGAGTATTTATTACACCAGAAGTGGACTTCTGATAACACTAATGGTCAAAGTAGGCCTATATTATATCCTCATCTTAATACGTTACGTCTTTTTTACAGCTTTGAAGTGATTTCTCCTCCATGGGCACCCATCAAATAGTTCGCATGTGTTCCCTTTGTGAAACATTAAAGATGCACAAAATAGCAAATGATATCTCATCTGTTTTACAACTGGTTGGAAAATCGAGACAAGCTGACAACATTATTAACTTATTCTTTACGCTATTATTCGATTTATTGCGCCAGAACACGAATTTCCCCTGACTTACTGATGGATTTGAAGATACGAATCAGAAAAGAGGGCGAAGAAAACAAAATAAGCTCTCATTAAATGACTTGGGTTTCACAGGTTTAAAAACAAATATCGCTGCCTTATGCACGGAATTGACACCATATCTTCTCCACACATATCTCTAACCGTATAACTCGGAAAGAAACGATAAAGTATCTGAACGTTATTAATCTGCAAATAACAAAACAGATTTTATTAGCAATGGCTTTATTTCAAATAACTTTATCTCTGTTCTTTATCGATCGCGAAGATCGTCATTTTTAGAACGGGGCCTTTAGGACAAACACATCACAAATCAATCGTTGTCAAACATTTTCTTACGAGACTTTCTTATTAATTTCATGCTTCTCCTTCTGGTGCCCTCTGAATTAAATCACTATGCACATACACTAAGCAATGGAGAACAAAAATTGGCATATTTCATGGTAATCAGAGTTGGGTACTCTCAAACACCGATAAGTCTCTTTCACAGGCCCGCAAAACAAGAGTTTTAGGGGTGTGGGCGGTGGTATTAAGGTGAAGTGTCGAAATATGGAGTCTCTATATATAACCCCATGCTTTTTGTGGATTTACATAAAGCATGGGGTTATATATAGAGATCCCATATTTCGACACTTTACCCTAATACCACCGCCTACACACCCCAAAACTCTTGTTTTGCGGGCCTGTGGTCTCTTTCCACCATAACACTATGGTGATTGGCTACTAAAACTATCCTCGGCTATTCGATTGGTTAAAATTCTAACGATTTCTTTGGTTAAAATATAGCACGTTGATTGGTCACTTCGAGTCCACTTTCCAACGTCCATGTTACGCCAGAATCCCTCATTTTGACCAAAAAATACCACCGGAGATTGGAGGAAATGACCGGACATGACGTCATCCGAAAAATAGTATCCCGTTAAATTTTACCCGGGGGGAGGGATGTCATCCTTCAAAATAGTACCCCATAAAATTTTACCCGGGGTGGGCGATCAAAATGTGGGACCATCATTTTTCCGACAGAATTGAGCCTTTATATACTACTGCCACCATCTACAAATTCCGTCCGATACGACAAAGCGTCCAGCTCCGTATCTGCCAGCACACTCTTCCGTAAACTGAAAGAACGGTGCTTTCACCCGCTCGATCCCAACACCTTATCAAAATCAATATATGAAAAAAAAATCTTCATCAACGCAAGTTCTATGGAGCACTACTGTAACTCGACAAGCAGCGAACGGGGACAATTGTACCGCAAAATCTTACAAAATGTACGAAACTGAAACGGAGTGATTCAAAACACGTACGAACAGATCAACAATCGTTTCGGGGACCCCTACAGACCATGATCAACCATGGTTTTTCCATGATAGTTCATTATCTGACCATTGCCATTTCATGTTTTTTTTAGCATTAAATCTTTATGAGATGGGGTCATTGGGTGCGACCTTATAACCGGAAACCTTGGCTCATAAACCGGACATATCCACGGGGCGTTTAGACGTTTGGGATATTCAAGATGTCTTTTGTACACCCACTGGTCTTTGTCTATTCAACGGACTGATAACCGACCTTGGTTTTTATTTATTCATAAGGTTACAAATCTATAAAGTATCACATAATAATATATATATATATCTTTACATAAAATGATCTCACAATTTGAACATATTTATTGTCGCGTTTTCAAATTTTCAACTGCTTTATGGCTCATGCATATTAACCCAAAATAGTTCTTCATATAAATAAACTGAATTCCACTTAAAACAAAACAGAGAAAACGAGCCAATACAGTTACAGCCTCTTAAGCTGCGAAAGTTGGGCACGTCAGTTTGATATTGCATGGCTGAAGGAAAATAACTTAATGCGGTCATTAAACGTTAGAAAAAATCACGTCTTCTTAGTGGGACATTCGGTGGAACGAGGAAACCCTAAACTGGAAATTACGTTCAATAACCTCGTTGGATGAAACGTTATCTCTCATTATGTCTATTCCAATCAGTTAGAGGATTGCGTTTTCATGTTCGAGAACTGAAGAGATTATCTGCGTACGGCTGCTCCAAACACACGAGCCCAGTGATCAGGGTTCTGTAGTATGGGAAAGATAAAGAGCCGGGTCTACTATATCTTATCATAATATATGTAGGAAAGGGGAAACAAAATCGCCTAACGACATACACTCTCAATACACAATTTATCTCTGGTTCATATGAAGTGATTGAGTGAGTGAATATAATTTAACGTCGCTTTCAACTAGGAGTGAGTGAATTCAGAATATGATTTAACGTCGCTTTCAACTATATTTCAGTCATATCACGACGTTGGGTCCTATTCCTTTTCACACCCGGGAACCACAAAGGTGGGTCCTATTCCTTTTCACACCCGGGAACCACAAAGGTGGGTCATATTCCTTTTCACACCCGGGAACTTCACAGGTGCCTCAGTTAGTCGCCTCTTACGAGAAGCTCTCTGAGGAGCTGAGGCTTATTCTTACCATGACCTGCGGTGTACACAAAGGCATCCCAGGTCAATCCCCGGAAGTCCCACGGGGCTGGTTCATATGAAACGTTATACGATGCAACCATTTGCAACTCCGATGAACATACTCTCAAGTAGATTAAATCGAGTCAACACACCCTATAATTGGGTATCACCATCTTCACCAGCCAAGTCAACTACATCGCAAAGCTCTCTACGCTATGTACAGAGCAACGTGATGTACGTCGACTTGGCTAGAGAAGATGGGGTATCACATGTAGACAGCAATCCAAACGTACAATATTTTGGGGCTCTATACAACTGGAAACCCTAAAGTTTGTTTCAAATAGGTGGACATCCGAAATGTCGACTTGGGTTGAAACAGATTGTCACTGGCGAACATGTAAAACACTTAGATTGCTCAATCTGGTGAGATTTTTTCCCGAATCTTTTTTTTTTGTTTTTTTGATTTTTTTTGTCAAATCGAAACAGTTCTCAATCAGAGATACATGTAAATAAAAATCTGTTTCCGCTTGTTCGTGGACTGAAAGAAGGAGTAAAAGTGAAGCAAAATAGTGTGGCCTTGACGTTATTGAAAGCCTGAACTCGTTGTATTCAGACTGACACTGTTCTCATTTGTCTTGTGAGGCTTACATGGCAGACGGACCTAATGAGGTTTTAGGGGGCACATTAGAAATATTTAAACAAATCAATGGGCAAAAATACGAATTTAAATTTCTATGAAAACACTACTAATCAGCAAGCAAACATAGCCAAATAATTTCCTTGGTAAGCGTCAGTTTGGCGGGGAATTCTCATGAAATGGTCAACGATTGAGTTGACATAGTAGTGATATACGTACTGGTACTTTTCATTTTGAGACAAAATTTATTAGAATTTTGCGATGCGGAGTTCATATATTAACATGAATTGCAGGCAAGTAGTAGGGAAAGGTGAAATCCGGTATTATTTTCCAGGGAGGTAACTCTTGGTGCCCTTTGCCACCAGCTCAAGGTCACTATAGTTCCGGCAACCTTTGTATTCCTCCGCGGTCTGGTGGTGATGCCGTCACTTCCGCGGAGAAAAAGTAGTCCCATGTCAACCAAGTGACTTCCAATGTTAATGTATGGGTTTTTCCCACAATGTCGTGGGTGATCAAATTCTCCGGCAATCTTCAGGGGCGAGAGGGGTCCCTAGTGTACCGATTGGGTTGTATGAGGTATCAATGTGAAGCATTCGTGAAGGGGCATCTGATGGGGTGGGTGTGGGGTTAAAATATGGTCATTCTGCGCATGCGCGGTAGACCAAGGGTATGGAAATAGCCGTTTTGGGATCTAGGGGAGCCCCTAATGGACCGATGGGGTCGTATGTGGTATCAATGTGAAGCCTATGTGAGAGGGCATCCGAGGGGTTGGGTGTGGGGTTGGAATATGGTCATTCTGCGCATGCGCGGTAGACCAAGGGCATGGAATACACGTTTTGGGATCTAGAGGAGCCCCTAGTGGGTCGATGGAGTCGTATGAGGTATCAATGTGAAGCATTCGTGAAGGCGCATCCGACGGGCTGAGTGTGGGGATGAAATATCGTCATTCTGCGCATGCGCGGTAGATCAAGGGTATGGGAATAGACGTTTTGGGGTCGAGTGGGGGCCCTAATGAACCGATGGGGTCGAGTGAGGTATCAATGTGAAGCCTATGTGAGGGGGCATCCCACTGGGTGGATGTGGGGTCGGAATATCGTCATTCTGCGCATGCGCAATAGAGAAAGGGTATGAAAATTAAACATTTATAAACAATGTTACTATTTATAACCAAACCAAACCTGCTTTGATTTATGCCTTAATCTCCGCCAGGAATACAATACAAACAATAAAACGGAAGTTTTAAAACAAAAGTTATCTCCCCTGGGGAGTTATCCCCCCGGGGAGTAGTCTCCCTTTAGGGGAGCTCTCTCAGCTCAGCCAGGATATATATAGTCTGCCCACAGTATCCACTTCCTCTTTTCTCTTGTTATAAACCGAGACCTGTAGTGTACAAGGCCGCGGAGTGAGGGGAAGGATGGGAGGTCCATTACATCAAAGCAGGTTTGGTTTGGTTATAAATAGTAACATTGTTTATAAATGTTTAATATTTATTGCCCAAACCTACACCTGCTTTGATTTATGCCTCACTACCAACATATGGAGGTGGGAACCTCGGCCTTGATGTATTTGCAATGGCAGGCTGAATATCCGCTGAGATAATCACAAACAAGACACAATAATATTCAACAAGAAAACCCTGGTCAGAACGCAGAAGGTAGTCATGGATATAAGAAGTGGCTACTTATCTTGTTGCATGTCTTCAAGCAAGTAGCTGTGGTCTTGGATGTGGAGCACAATGTTACCTCCCGTGCAGGACTCAGGCACTTTTGCCGGAATGAGTACTTGAAAGGCAGCATGTATGAGTTGGGATCTTCGGTCGCCAATGTAGCATACAAGGTGTCCGGTTCTGTGATTGTGGTAGTGGTGCGAAGTACTACTGCCATAATGACTCAGGAACCTGAGCGCCTGAATCCGGAAGTAATCAGGTATGAGTTGGGAGAAAACGCCATCGTACCATACCAGCCGACCAACTGACACCATTCGTCAGTCCACATTCCGCTTTATATCCAACTCTGTGTACTTTAATCCTTGATGCAGATTGGACTGTTGAGAGTTGACAGCGGAATCTCTGAGTCTACTCTGTGTCTTTGTCAACTGTCTGTACTTTACTGTTGCTGACACTGGTGACCTGAAAATAAACATTAATAATACTCACAAAAGTGTCAGTTCTTGTACGTTGAAACTGTGAGTTGACCGCCAGGAGACTCAGCTGATATGATCTAGAAGGTCATAGCTTTAACCTGAAATGACACAAGCAAATCCGCAGTAAAGGCAAAGATTAAAACTCACCATTGTGTCAGGCTTGATTGATGACTTGAGAGTCGGTGACTGGCAAGCTGAGCTATTACTTCTTCTCTGGTGATCATGTAGTATGTGGACATATGATATGACTGAGAGATGAGATGAGATGATACAGCAAGCTGGCTGACTTGCTGCGATGATACAAAATGCCGCCCCCCCCCCTCTTTTTGAAAAGTTACTTGACCACGTGCTGGGCAGCCACCAGCGGCCCAAGCGTGGTCACTCTATCTGATTGCACTGACATGTCTCTCAGATAGAAGTTAGTGAACGTGGAATTTGCCGTCCAAGCACAAGACTGGGCAATGTCATGGAGGAACAAGTTCTTCCATAAAGGCCATGACGTAGCGATGGCACGAATTTCATGAGAAGAAGCAGTAGACAGTAGCGGGGGAGCGTCAATGGCCAATTGATATGACCACTTAATGGTTTTCTTTAACCACGAAGCGATGGTATTCTTAGTAATGTCACGTACCGCCGAAGGACGAAGGGACAAGAATAACAGACGACGCGAGCCCCGACCGGGATCGGTACGAGTGAGATAGTGGCGTATGGCTCGAACAGGGCATAACAGAAGGTCGTCTTCTAGGCCATGTACGAAGTCTGATAACGCAGGGATGGAGTACAAACGTTGAGCACACGGACCTAAGCGAACACTCATTTTTGGCGATGAACTCAGGAATAGGTCGAAACGATACGCGAGACCAATCCGCCGTCCAGGTCATAGATGATCTCTCAAGAGCATGAAGTTCAGACACTCTAGACGCCAAAGCAAAAGCCGCCAGAAAAGCAGTCTTGTAGGCAACAGCTTTAATAGAGGCGGACTGTAAGGGTTCAAAGGGCGGACGAATCAGAGCACACAGAACCACACCAATATCCCATTTCGGTAACAGCTGGCGAGTACGGCGAGACTGTAGCCCGAAAGCCCGAATGAGCGCAGAGATATTGTCGTTTAGACTAATGTCGGATGCCGGCAGAAAGACGTAAAACCCTAGCCAAAGCAGACCGATACCCCTCAATGGTGCTGATTTGAAACTTCTTGTCACGATGGAGGTGAAGGAGGAAGTCAGCTACTAAGGAAACAGAGGCAGAGTCGGGATTGGCATTACGTTCTCGGCACCAGGAGACGAAATAGGCCCATTTCGCTTGATAGAGCTGCGATGTGGAAGATCAATTGGCTGACACCATCGTGCAACTTCCGCTGAAAATCCTTGGACTGTGAGTGCACTCTGGATAGTCTGCAGACGTGTAAATTGAGCCACCGCGGGTTGTGATGAAATAACCCGTGAGGTTGACGCAACAGGCAGGGCCAAACTGGTAGACGTCGTGGCGGAGCCGTGAGAAGTGGAAGCAGAACCGGGAACCACTGACGACGCGGCCACCACGGAACCACAAGCAACACCACGCAGTCGTGCTGAGCAATCTTCTGGAGAACTTCTAGAATGATGGCCATCGGTGGGTAGGCATAGGCTAGGAAGTTGTCCCAGCTGATCGAAAGAGCGTCGATGGCGAAGGCTTGAGGGTCCAAAATCGGACTGACGGAGAGAGCCAGCTGTGCATTGTTCCTCGTCGCGAACAGGTCGATCAATGGAGAATCCCAAACGCTGCAAATCTGACGGAACACCTCCGGATGAAGTTGCCATTCGGTCTGAAGGACGGTGTCGGGACGAGACAGACGGTCCGCAAAGACATTGAGCCGACCCGGAACATGGCGAGCATTGAGATGGCAGTGATGAATGAGAGCCCAGTCGAAGAGATCCCACACTAGTCGAAACGTTGAGAGAGATCGGGTGGTACCCATCTTGTTGATGTGGGCTATGACCGTCGAATTGTCCGTAGCTATGAGGCGGGACGAATTGCTGAGGCGATAACTCCAATGTTGAACTGCAAGGATGATTGCCTTCATCTGCAGAAGGTTGATGTAAAGTCTGGACTCCAAAGTCGACCATCTGCCGGAGACCTCCAGATCGTCCAGATGGGCTCCCCAGCCCGTCTCGGAAGCATCTGTATAGAGATGGTAATCCGGAATATGAGACCGGAACGGAACTCCCCGCATGCCGTTGCGACGAGACTGCCACCAAATCAGATGTGGATGTAGAGACGTCATCACCGGAACCGCAGGATTGAGAGATGACCTCTGAAGATAAGGAGACAGATGGTATTGCAGCGGACGAACCTGGAGACGGCCGTAATGAGTAAGATCCTGCGTGGAAGACCCAGAAGACTTTGCCACTGTTGTCTTGTCTGAAACGCTGATGATAAAAACCTTAGAATCAGCACCTGAATTTTGGTCCAACGGTCCTCTGGGGGGTGTACCAGTTGTAGACGAGTATCGAACACCGCCCCGATGTAACGGCGAACTTGCACTTTAGGGGATGCGGAATGAAGCCGAGATGACGTAATACAAGCAGTGTGAAGCGGACTTGCGCGTTGAGACTGTCCTTGTCTGCAGCCCACATGAGTATCTCGTCTATATATACCTCGATGAAAATACCCCGAAGATGAAGGAACGCCATGACTGGTGACGTGATGCGGGTGAATAGCCAAGGAGCGACATTGACTCCGAACGGGAGGACTTGCCACTCGAAGCGCCGATCGTTGACGACAAACCGCAGGAAGCGTCGATGACGAGGATGAATAGGAATATGGAGGTAGGCGTCTTGTAGATCGATTGAGGCCAGCCAATCCAAATGATTGAGGCGGGCCCGAATCGATGATACAGACGCCATCTTGAAATGAGGAGTTACAAGATGAAATTTGTTCAAAACCTTGAGGTCGATCACCATCCTCATCTGGTCCGAATCCTTCTTTGGCACCAGGAAAACATGGCTGTAAAATCCCACGCTGACGTCGTCTTGTGGAAGCTCTCTGACGGCACCTTTTGTGATAAGGGTGTCGACAGAGGACAGGAGCATCTGTACATGACCTGCGGGAACTGGTATTCGGGAGGGACGAGGCCGAGAGATGAGTCTGGGTCGGGACTGGAAATCGAATAGGAATCCCTCCTTCAAGGTCTTTATAACCCAGTCGTCGTCCGTTATCAAACGCCAGTTCTCGCAGAAAAGTTGAAGACGTCCGCCCACAACCGGATGATTGTAAGGACGAAAAGCGGGTAGTTGGAAATCTTTGAGGTGCCTTTGAGTCATTTGTTGGAAGAACCACCGCGCTTGGAACCTGATTTCCCACGGCCGAAGCGGCGGCCACGGCCTCTACCTGGAGGTTTGTCGATGCCACGAAAATCATGCTGAGGGAAACCCTTCTGCTGGGCGGGTTTGGAAGTACGACCCCGTGAAGGTTTCCGATCCACGGAAAAAGCAGGACGCCGAGCTACAGCAGAAATCAACCGAGCAGTTCGTTCCTCACGAATAGCCGGCATTACGGACTCCATAGCATTGTTGAAAACCCATTTAGATGACAATGGCCGCCGTTGTAGTTGATCCTTAACAAAGTATGGAACGT